>CM037865.1:29993772-30151272 GCA_021292105.1 Anadara kagoshimensis
GATTATTTATAATACAATTTAATTTATAAAAATTAAATTAATTTATTATATTGAAGTAATTTGGTCAATTTTTCGTCTGCTATTATTTGTCTAAATCATAAGGGGCTCGTCACGTATGATTTCATTCATTGTTAAGCGGCATTCACGCATATAAATCGTGCACGTTCCTCGTGGTCACCTTACTTTTGATTTTGACCAGAAAGCAAGCAGATCGAAAAATCCCTCCCATAATCCCACCCATTATAGATCAAATTTCTGCTGTTTCTTATTGTATATTTTCAGCTTTTCTCACATGACGTCATGGATTTGGAATGGATAGTGTTTAAACCGTTCATGGTATATTTTGTGGATGGAGAGATTATAGCATCAGCGGAATTTATCATTTATGTGTTGTGCTCACTGGTTGCCCAGTTGATGTATCCAGAAGATGCATATGTTGGTGGCCCTCCATATCTCTTCTTAGTGACAATTCTTAAATGTCGACGATTTTAATTATCGTTGATCAGTTGTATAAAATTACTTTAATTGTCATTATCTGTTGTTTAATCCTATTATATTTAATAAATCCATGACAAATAAAAAATACTATATTGTTGTTTTTATTTGATTTCAAGACTGAATATATAATAATTTATTATAATATTGGAATTTATAACACTTATAAAATATTTCGCAATTTTTAATTAAATAAGTTATTTTCTGAAGTCATAAACCATGGGTATGTGAATCATTAGGGTCAAGGCAATCTTAAGAATTGTAATATAGGCCACCGCACCGGAAGCTAACCTATTTAACCTAAAGGTGTATTGCCTATTTGTATGTAGATAATGCATTTTGATTGCGTTGTGATATATATGTTGATAAAAATCAATAAAATTAATAATGTTACATCAAACATATTGTCATCAGCTGCAAAAAAATTCTTTTGGTAGTGTACTTTTAATAATATGTTGTAAAAGGTTAAAGTTAGTATAAAGCCAACGTAAGAAGTGGGTTAATAGAAAAATCATATGGCAGTGAATTGTCTAAACAAAATGTATTATATTTTTTTACCCCTCCTTCGTCTTTATTTAATTAAAAACAAACATATTTACCCATGTTTGAATCACAATCCAGAAGCAAAGTAAAAACTTTGGAACTGACAAGTCAAGTTAGACACGTGAACTTCCACCAGGGAAGTGAGGTCGGGTGCCACGGAAGGGTAAGCACTACCTTTTTAGCTGGCTACACCCGCCACGTGTGTAATCAAAAATTTGTGAACGGAATTTAGGTAATTTGCAATTTATGAATGGATCGAAGGGCAATTTTTAAAGTAAATTTATTTATAATTGATAGGATAATGTTTAATTTGCAGTGTTCTTTCAATAACATTTTCTTCGATTCGATGATGGAAAAGTATTTTTTCTTAACATTTTAAAACGTATGGTGGCTTATTTGTGACATCGGCATAATTTCAGTCGACATAAAATTATCTCGACAGTTTTACTTAATATCAAAACAAGTCAAGAAAATATGACGGAAATTATTGATTATGGGAGTGAAATTAATTTTTCATTTTGTTATGAAAGTATGGAAGAAATGGACATTTTGCACACTGAATATTTTGCATAGCGAATTATTTTACATGTGCAAATTGTCTAATTCATTCATAATTCCATAGCAAAATAAAAATTAATTTCGTTTCTTATAATTCAATTTTAGAAATGTTTCAACAACAAATCAATAATTTAAACAAAAATGAAGCGGTAGCAAGTTACAAAAATAGCAACACTATGGCGTAGGAATTCAATTACTCTGTGCGTCAACCTTAATGAGATGACGTCACCGAAAGCCAATTCATTTATGCAAACGTAACAGAAAAATCTGACAAATTAAAATGCTTTTAACAAATGAGAATTGAACTATACATTATTATCTTGTCATGACTTCAAGTGAACATGTCGAAATAATTTTATGTCGCCCGAAATTATCTTGATGTAATAAAAAGACACTATAAAAACAATAGAAAACAAAGAAAAATATTTTTTACATTAAAATGGTATCTTGCAAATTTAGGGGCATCGATAACGGTGGCCGAGAGGTCAAAAGCGCCCGCACAAGGATCACAACGCTTTCTCTACCAATGATCGAATCCCATAATGGTCAATTTTCAAGGTCAGTTCGCTTGCCGAATATATTGGTTATCTGTGGGCACTCCGGGTTTCTCCGCCAACTTTAAACTGGCCGTGACGATAAAAGTGAAACAATTTTGATTATGATGTAAAAAAATCTCGGCTCTTACGATTTCATAAAACATAGAATAGAGTAACGATGTATTAAGGTCACTGGTTATAAACCGAATGGTCAAACCTGTCGCTTTACGAAGGTCAACAGCCTTTTAAAGAGTACCTGTAACGATTTTTGATTTTTACATATGTTATTCAGAAATATTGCGGGAACGCTGTTACGCGTATCATTTAGAATTATTTTCTGCATTCACAAAAGATTATAATTCACAATATCAATTTTGAATACGATTTTTAAGAACTAAACTAAATGTATATTTTAATGGAAATTAGAAAAATCTTCACTGTTGAGGGTACAATTCTAAATAATTTGAGTACAACGTTTAAAATTTGAAGTGCAGTGTTGTAAATGCTGCTTCATGTGATTTTCTCGATGGATTTAAATACAGATAGTTTGACACAAACTGACGATTTTTCAATGAACAAACTTGAATAATAAATTTTCTCGGTGTCAAATTGACTATGCTTTTGTTTTTGCGTTTCATTTTGGCGGCCTTGTATATAGAACGCTTCATGAATATATACGAATTCCCTTTCCACTTTAATTCATCCGTGTTTCGTAACGGTTGCTATGGATACAGACCATATGATATTTAAAATTGGTTTTTGTTTTGCAAAACAAAAATAGCTACAAATTCAGTGTTTTTGTTTATTTGTTAATACCCACCGAAAATATTGAGTTCATAGCTGTATACTTGAACATTAATGGTATCTTCTTATGTAAGGAATAAGGTTTCGTTTCTTGTTTCGGGACATTGATGCAATTTTATGAAAAAAGTAGCTTGACAACTCCCTATGTTTTGTTTCAGAAAATCTCGCAAGTAGAAAACCTACCATGAAATTTTGGCATGTTGAATGGTTTATGCCCAGTTCTACGACTAACGCAGAGCAAAATTTTTTGTAGGCGTGTCACTAGTTTACGCTACATTAGATTTAATTACTTGTGGTCATCTTTAAAGTCAATACAAACTGAAGTATCACTTTAAATCAACATAGCCATTGTTATAAGATTTAGAAATACCTCTTCCAGTATGAATAAAACTTTACATTCAATCTGACTGTAACTTTAAATCTGAATTCTATCTGGATGTTTAGTGTCCCTATCTCTAGTTCCTGTGTGTGTGTGTGTGTGTGTGTGTGTGTGTGTGTGTGAGAGAGAGAGAGAGAGATTGTAATCTACATGTAAACTAAATACCTACTGATAATAATATAGACCTACACCTTTTTAAAAATTATGTTCATTACAAAACAATGTCAAAAATTACAAAGTTTTATGTTGCCAATACATTTCAAATAAGCATACAGTACAGACATGTCGAAAATTTAACACTGTGCTTATGAAAAGAAATCAAGCTTTAGGTGCAGAATGGCAGAGACATGGATAACTAGTGACCTAAAAGCGTCTGTGCAATAGACAATGAGGCCCTCCGTGTAATGACTTGTAGAGCTCCTGCCGAATAGAACTCTCAGTGGAGCACTATTCCTTGTCGGCCTTAAAGGGATAGAGCTTCCTAAGAGCGCTATTGGTTAAGTTCCAAAAAGATAGAGCTCCTACTATTCAACAACTACAATCATCTGTTTTGAAAGGACTGTATCGCTTTGACATATAGAGTTCCTAAATCATGAGAATCTTTGAAGCTGCTGCCCCAACCTGATGTGCAACAACACTTTCTCGGCAATACATATTCAGCTACAAACTGACCCATAGGCGACAATAAAAATTACAACCTAAGAGATTGAAATACAGTGGTATGGAAGGGACATAAATTTTGTAATTTATCTTGTTCCCACGATGAAAGCCTGTGCAAAACTCGTTAAATCGCCCAAACAAACATTCATTGAAATGCAAGATGTTTTTGGTGAGCGAAAGCTGTCATATAGGTCCATCTCACGCTAGATACGTAAATTTAAAAATGGTGTTAACGACATTTCTGATAAGTCCCGTTCTGGAGGACCAAAAACAGCATGCACCAAAGAAAACATTACAGAAATTCAAAAACTGGTCAATAGGGATGGAAGGTTGACTGTTAAACAGATAGCTGAAGTCGTTGGTTTATCAATGGGGGCCGTACATTTCATTCTCAGAAAAAAACTAGTCATGAGAAAGATTTGTGCTAGATGGATCCCTCATTTGTTGTCAAAAGAGCAAAAGCTCACATGGGTCAAAATGGCTAAAATCTGCTGAAAATATATGGTAACTGTAACAGCAGGCGTCTGGCTGATATAGTCACAGGTGACGAAACATGGGTATATAACTTTTAGCCACATAGAAAGATAAATAATAAAATATGGCTAACCAGAAAAGGAAAACGACCTGAAATTGCAAGGCGCACTCAACGCACAAAGAAAGTTCTTTATGCTATATTTTTCAATAGTAACGACATAAATGTCCAAATTCCCATCCTTAAAGGCCAGGGTATCACGGAAAACATTTATAAAAATAAAATTCTTAAGAAATGAAAAAAAAACTATGAAAAGAAAAGACCAAAGTCAGGAATTCGTGGTATTCGGTTACTCCATGACAATGCTCCTGCTCACTCACAAATTTAAGTTGGTGACTGAATTTTTGTACAAGGAACGTGTTGTTGTTTTACCTTATCCACCTTATTCACCTGATCTTTCACCGTGTGACTTTTATCTCTTTCCTAAACTTAAGAAACACCTTTCTGGTCGTCGATACAGATCTCGTTCATCGCTAGGTTCAGCAAGTCATCAGTTTCTCAATGGTATAGCCAAAAAAGAATATGCAAATGTATTTAGAAAATGAATCCAGCGTCTTAAAAAGTGTGTAGCCGTTAAAAGTGATTATTTTGAAGGAATGAATATAAAATATCATAAATAAAACGTCTCAATTTGTGTTTTTATTATGAAGGACAAGACTTTTTGAACGGCCCTCGTAAGTATTTCGTTCTCACAAATAAGTAGGACCTCGCTTCGGCAAGTTCACTCCGGGCTTCACATCTATACAAATCTGTCTACCTTTAATTCGAATTTATCAGTACATACATTAGGGAATTTAGTGTCAGGCTTTTAATGTTGTCCCCATTTAGCCCTTTATTTCATCGGTAAGTCTAATGAAGTCCAATGCCTAATGAAATCCAGACTTCATTAGGCGTCAAAATTAAAACGCCTAATGAAGTCTGGACTTTAAAAATCCAATAGGGAAAGAACGGCTTTAACTAGGGCTTAAAAGAAAAATAACTTTATTTTAAATAATAAATCATAAGGTTAAAAGTGCATCAAAAGTAACATGACTTTCCTCATGTATGCATTATTATTGAAATTCTACAAAAAGGACATGGTAAAAATAAGCATTAAACATGATTTAAAACGCAATATAAAACTAAAAACCGACATGTCATTATTTTCTACGTAAATCGCTTCCATAAGATTTTTTTTCATAGCCCCTATATAGGACAAGATTTTGGCCCAGAAGCTTCAGAGGAGATAAAGTAACGCATGTCGCACCGTGAAAGTATGACAGATGCTGAACCATCTTAGCCAAAGCTATGAACTAATTATCAGTAATGCCTCTTTTTTTCGACAATTGTTGTGGGATGTGTGACTGTCTATGGGGCATGTTGTATAGAGCCCCTCTTCTTTGCCAGGTCTATTCATTACAGTCACCATCGAGAAGGCTTCCTTGAAATTTCTTTATGATATTACAAGGTCAAAATCGATGTGTCTCTGATTTGTTAACTTAGTGTTGAACTTTTGACTGGTCTGTACTATATATATATACAAATCATTTAAATGATAGATATTATGAATATTATATGTTTATAATAAAATTAAGTATTTGAAAGTAGTAATTCAATACATGTATAGATACTGCTTTTACTTTCATCCATCAACATCAACATTGTGAAAAAACTACATTGTTCTGTACACTAGTATTATCTTTTAGATTTTTATTTTTATTTTTAAGCCATGTATCTTTCTGAATTCATCATGATTCTATAGAGTTTAAACTTTAAAACTTCTTATGACACAAGAGGGGATGTTTTCTTTATTTATCAATAGACCATGAATGGACACCAAGTGAAGTATAACCCTGTAAATATCTAATACATTAAACAGCTTGAGGAAACATCACTGTCCAAATTTAATTTAAATTTTATTGCTATACAAACAAACTGACCAAACCACAATTGTTACTTCAAATTCAAAAGATTCCCTGTTATAGGGAAGATTTTGTGCGTTTGGCGTAGAACTGTGCCCATGTACAGCAAATCAAAATTTCAATATATATTTTCAAGTGATTTGTAAGGTATGGATCTACCTTAAATGTTGTCTGTTAAATCAATCGGATTTAAAGATGCAACCAGCTGTTGTCAATAATTAAAAAGAATATCCATTGATATCAAAGTAGCTGCAGCGGTTACTGTGTGCAACGTGTGGTGGTAAAGAAAATGTTATCTAGATTACGTAAAAAAGCTGAATATTTTATATATTAATAATAATAATAAAATATATGACGATCTATTCTTGTGTCTTGTTTGCTTAGATTTTTGTCATTTCTTATATTGCGTGTCCTTTTGTTTGTTTTGTTCACTGTAAATTGCAGAAGTTTCGAGTCTGTAAATTTTTGCGAATTATGATATTTCATATTATTGGCATATTTTTATCATTATTTAATCAGTGCAAATATATGGAAGCGTATTAGTATCACCCTAGAAATTTTTCATCTCCTTACTAACTCCTACGTAAGACTTAGTATCTCCTAACGTAGTAACTTCTACGTAGGAGTTAATAAGCCTTACGTGGGCATTACTAAGTCTTACGTATGAGATACTAACTCCTACGTAGAAGTTAGTAAGACTTACGAAAGAGAAAGTTTCTAGGGTGATACTAATACGCTTCCATACAAGTGCTTGTTAATTATATTACAATTAAATACATGTATTTGCAAATTTGTATTTACGCGTTTTGTTGCTTTCACGAATTTAAGCGAAAAAGGTATAGTCCGTCAGCGATATTTTAGCAGAGTTATTATAAACACAGGCGAGTGTATTATATATAGGTTGACCTGTCCGTTTGACCTTTAATTTAAATATTCATTATGGACAGGTAGATGTAAGAAATAGGGATCACGCGTGTATATTTCGTCTACCTGATGTGAACACTAATCACGGGCAATGTGTAAATGTATTAACTGCGAAACCTAACGCTACCCATGTATTGGATGGACTCTCCTATATGAATATTCCTAATGAAAGATCAAACGGAAAGGTCAATGTTGTTTACCTATACCAATAGGTATTAATACCGCATTACCGTATATAGGCAAACAACATTGACCTGTCCGTTTGACCTTTCATTAGGAATATTCATTTAGGAGAGTCCAACCAATACATGAGTAGCGTTAAGATCCAAGTTAAAACATAGTCAATGCACAGGTGTATTCTATGAGGTGAGTATGATGTATACAAAATAAACACCTTTGTTCCCTATATATAGATTTACTTGGTCCGTGATAAATATTTAAAGGAAAGGTCAAGCGGACAGGTCAAAGTTGTTTACCTATACGTATAATCGTATATTCACGCCTTGATGCGTACATTTGTCAACTCCACCTTTATATATCCCTTTCTTATGCTATCTACATGATATAGACTCACCCATGCTTATAAACACTCTACCACAATATCGATGATGGACTATAACGAACACAAACAAATCCCATGATACAAAGTTGTTTTGTATTCATACTTTCATTGACTTATACTGAGTTTGTTTAATTTTTAATTTTTCTTTATTGTTTCATATTTTTGGTGTATTAGCTATTGGTAAATTTGTTGTATTTTTTGTATATTTTTGTTTAAGAAAATTGTTTCGTGGGATTGATTATTTTTGCGAGTGTTTAGTTTGCCTTTCCTTGTAACAGGAGGTGCTTACCCTTTCGGAGCACCCGACCTCACTTCCCTGATGGAAGTTCAAGTGTCTAACCTAGCTTGTCAGTTCCAAAGTTTTTACTTTGCTTCTGGATTGTGATTCGGACATGGATTAGTATGTTTGTTTTTCATTTGTACATTTTTATTGTTTCGTGTTTCTAGTTGTATAGGCTTATGCATAATTTGTCTCTTTTGTTTCTTTATTGTTTATTGTTTACCTTTTCGTGCTGTTGTGTTTGTCGGCTTTTGTTTAGTTTAAAAAAAAACGTGTCTATTGTTTTTGTGGTTTTGTTACTTTGGCTTATGCTTTATTTGTCTGTTTTATTTATTTTTTATATTTTGGTTGGTTTATGTATTGTTTCTATGATTTTGGTTGTATTGGATAGTACTATGGGAAATGTCCTGGCGCGAAGCGTATATTTACGTTTCTTTCGCCATTCTGGCTGATCTCCAAGTGTAGCGTTTCAAGATTCACGATGACGTGATTTTTTTTGATGGGGTCAAAGTTCAATTCAGATCGAAAACCACTGTAAGCCAATCAGCGATCGGCATTCCCATGCGCATCAACCATGATCACACAGTATACAATGCGTGAAGATACAAAATTTGCCGATTTCAAGTTAGATAAATTGATAACCATAGTTACCTGACACAAAACTATTACGAGGTTAGCATAACCACAGTATATGACTTCTACGGTAACTCTTTTTCACATATTATAACTTAATTGAATGAAAATTTTGAGTGCATATGTGACCCGCGCTGAATGCAGTGTAACAAAATGGCGCCCGGCAGGACGGGAAAGACGTTTTGACAAACGATCGATTTTTAAGAAAAATCATAAAATGCGCTTTTCGAAAGAATTAATTTACAGATCGTCCCAATAATCATTTTTATGAAAATACAGATAAAATTTATTGACATTTATTCCGAATTGAATGTAAATATTGACAAATCCTCTGTTTGTTTACATGTGACGTGGATATGATCAGCTGATCAAGCTGGGACAGTTTGACTTTAAGGCCAAGTGGTACAAATGGGCACTGTCCTACAAGTTTCTGATTTTTTCCATATATGTAAAACTTTTTGAGGCGCATCTGAAAATGTAAAAAATATAAGGGTCACCTTTTTACTTTTTTAGCTATAAAGCGTAAAAAATGTTGGGATTTTAACATAGGATTAATGGGAAATTGCATTTTTTTCAGGCTCTGAGAAATTGGGAAAAGAGCAGAAAAATAACAGATTGTCCTACAAGTTTTTGAAAAACTAACATAATATAGTTCTGGATTTAAATTTTCTGAAAGTGTAAAGAAATGCATGTCACCTTGCTTGATTTTTCGGTATAAAACTTTAATGACGAAATTTAATGCGAAAATATGACCAAAATTAACAATAACGTCATGATTTTTGACGATATTGTTAAAGGATCGGCAAACTTGCAAAATTTAACGTTATTGTGTCGTAAACTAAGAGTGTTGTGTTTGTGCTTCTTGCTGTTATAGTAAATATATTAATTTTATTGTTTGTATACAAATTACTTCATCAATTAGATTATTTTATATTCCCAGTCACTTTGGAAGAAATAATAATATTCAGAAACAATATTACTTCGAATAGCAGAAGAACAAGGCCTTATCAACCGAAATAAGAGTCAATTATGATACTTCGAAAATGCAAGAACAAGGTCCATTCAGAGTCAGGGGAAAATTATCAATGGCTACATTTGAAACATGAAAAAGATATTGAACTATTGAGACAAAATCTTGACTGGAGTGAAGAAATCATTATAATTCAAAACATTTTACTTGGCCAAAGTGAGTTACTGTTAAAAAAAACACCGAGCTCGAAAATACGTCACTCAGAATTCCGTACGCAATTCCGCAGATACACCCATATTTCGGTATTAATTTTCATGTAGTCATTGCAAATTAATTTAAAAAGTCATATTATATGAAAAAATATGAAAATTTTTAGTTTTTAAAATCTGAAAGAATTTGAAAATCGAAACAATATTTAAAAAGATATCATCAATTAAATTTTGTGAAAAAACGTCTTTATCAATTGAGGGTATAAAAAGGCAAATCTTCAATGAATCACTGGTATCGTGTATTATATTTATAATACTGTTCTTGTATATTTTCATTAATATTTTTAGAATAATACCATCAAAGTGCATAGATTTGTACACGCCGTGCGTAACGTCAGCATTCATTTGTACCACTTGGCCTTAAGGTGCTGACTAGAACTGACTTCAACTACAATGACTGCACTCATCAAAAATCTAGCTTGGACATAACTGATGAGGAAACTGTACATGTTGTGCAATGAGATGGACCGCTGTCCCAAAACGTTGTGATGAAAATAACAATAAAACATTCATGTTGAGTTTAGCAGCTGACTGTAGTTGAGATCCACTTGGGCAAAGTCTGAATTGAATCCTTGAAAACATCCAGGGATGGCGACTGGACTACTGATGCTGGCAGGGGATTCCAATAATTTACAGTTCTCGGAATGAATATAAAAAAATTAACTAGGGTAAAATCAACATTACCCCTCTTCAATATCACAGGCTTGGTTCTCGAAAAAAAGTTGATATAAGTGAATAAATGCCAATTTCCACTCCACCATTCAAAGAAGTGACCATTTCAATATAAATCTTAAAGCACCATCTTTTCAGTATATCATCCCAGAACATTCCATTTTAATTTATAGTCCGATCACTTATTCAGTGATGAAAACCGATGTGGCTTTAAAAAGATCGTGGATTACTTGCCTCAAATTTCATTAATGCTATTTGTAGATCTGTTATTTTTATAACATGTGTTTAAATAATTTGATTATATTTCTTATATTTAGTCTAAAAATTATCGCCAATAACTACATCTTTTGAGACAAAATCGCGGCTCTGTTAGATGAGCTTGAAGATTTTGTAGTTTTAAAACATAGAATTAAAAAATTGTATCGTTCTAGGCCAAACATGTGTAATAAATGAATTTTATTAATAATTTTGATCTGTGTGCTGTTTTACCTGTTGTTCATTCATAAACAAGTTCAATGGGTTAGTCCGTGACGTATACTGGTTAGGAATATAACACCTGTATAAACCCGTATCACGTGAATACGTATTAGCCAATCAGAACCCAATTATGAATGACTTATATGAATGGAACTGTCGAATATGCCATATCAACATATGAGAGGGGCAACAGCTACCTTTCAATTAATTGCTAAATTTTGACTCTCAAAAACTCAAAAACTACACTGAATATTCATAATTTAATCATGTAGATAGAAAAATAGTATTTTTGAATACTTATCTTTAAAAACAAGACTGTAAACGAATGAATATTTACTTCTCAGCAAACTTTTATCGAAAACGTTTATTAAAATTTATTCATATAAATTAAAAGCAAAAAATTGAAAAAGTCGAGAATATTTACATAAATAGTCAGGGGGCAGATCTCAAAAAGTAGCCTCTTTATTGACCCCCTAAACTTTTTTGTTAAAAGCAGGAAACATGGTGGATCTTATTGTCCTATATGTATTTAGTCACGCTAGGTGTGTTTCCACCTTGACTTCTTCCGTTTAATGAAAATATGGCTGACAATCCAAGATGGCCGCCAAAAAAAATAATTTAAGTATAAAAATTCAATATCAAATCAACCACTTAACCTTTTAAGTTGAAATTTGTTATTTGATCAATTAAATATTTATACTAATTTTTCATGGATAAAAATTGGTTGTGAAATTCAAAATGGCCGCCATTTTTAAGATGGCCAACTTATAATCATTGTGCTGCATTTTAAATCAAATACAACAAAAGGTGTCATTATTTTATGACATAAAACCTATGAATTGTTTTTAATATATATGCACTTAGTTAGGCTAAGTATGTTTCCACCTTGACTTTTTCCATTAAATAAAAAATGGCTGCCAAGTCCAAGATTGCCACCAAAAAAGATAATTTTAAAATTAGAATTGAATAACAAATCAACCGATTAACCTTTTGAGTTGAAATTTGGTATTTGATCAATTAAGTATTTATATTAATTTTTCATGAACAAACTGTGGTTGTAAATTCAAAATGGCCGCTATTTTCAAGATGGCCGACTTATAATCATCGCGTTGCATTGTTTAAATACAATAAACCAATATTTTGAATTTGTTTATATATATACTAGTTAACTGGCTCCTTTAAAAGCTTTTACTTTTATTACTTGATTTACATCCACAAACAACTGTGTAGTAGATTGTGTTTTCACAATAATTAAACTGCACAATCATCACAAGGATTCAACAGTTCCACATTCATAAATATTGAAGGTCAATTTCCCAACTACTAACAAGAGTTAATGGTTGTTTTTACTGAGGAAATAAACACAGAATCCAAACCATTTTCTGATAATTTATGTGTTTAATGTGCATGACCCGTGGCAATGACGGAACATCTGACAGTGAAGTCCACGAAGGTTTTTGTTGAGGATTGAAATGGATTACAAACAAAGGAATCTACCCTTGATAATAGCATTACCGACTTGATCGTATATTCATAAGCTTTTTCGTTCAGAGTTTTCAAGCTCTGTTATTTGTTTGAACACTTCCCATGCTGGAAGCTCAATCACTGTCTGTTGATCAAATACCAACAGATCTAAATGTTTTTCTTCTGATATTTCTTATTGACTCCTGGAAATTTCGGTTTCTTATTTGTTCTAGTACTCACTTAAACCTTACTGTTTAGTTATGAAACAAAACTAAGAGAATAAAAACATCTGGTCATTATACGTCATTCTATCCACCTCGCTCGGCATAAGGAACAAGTTTGAGTCTGCCTATTTATGGTTTGCACAAAGACCTCATGTATCCCGCCCTGTACTCGAGAATGCAGTATTTGGATTCGCAACCCGCCACTAACCACCGGCGCCTTGCCTAGTACTTTCTTGCTCAACTCATTTGATATAAAACTAGTCAATGAAGCCTTATTCTCTCCCTTAATTATGAAATTGTTTAAATTCTCAGGCAACATAGAATTCTATCTCTCTTCTGTATTCTTTAAATCTGTTTATACAACGGTGCAAACTGCTAGCAAATGAATTGTTGATGCAGGGATAGTGCAAGCCTTGGCTTATCAAGGCCTTCATAAAGTTTTATAGTTGTCATCACAATATAGTGTGGTAACTCTGTATCCGAAAATACCATAGATATGTGGCGTCCCAAAGTTCCATGTTCATTGAGTGTGGGGTGCTCAATTACCCTTCCAGGTCACTTGTTTTTAATTCCCTGGTGGATGTTACTGTGTTAAACTTCATTTGAAAGTTTTTTACTTTGCTTCATAATTGTGATTTTGACATAGATTGGTATGTTTGTTTTAAATTTATTTTTCAAGCCTTTATAAAAGCAAACAATCTACTCTAACAATATTTTCTAAACGATACTTTGTGGTTGCTGCGAGACAATCTTCAAAGTGCATATTGTGGTTTCATAATGCTGTTAATCATTGTGCCATATATTATCGTACTGGTCTTTATATTTTTCGGTAGCATTATGGAGTTTCAAAAATCAAAACAATAATAGCTAAATAATATCATTGTGCCAGTGAAAGCAGGAAGAGGTAATGGTAATAGTGATATACTGGATAAAAAGAAGTAACAGTATTCTAAGTAGGTAGTTTACGACCAATCAACAAACATCTAATGTAACAACAGATAAATGTAACAGCATTCTTTGACAACTTTGTAGATTTGCAGATTTACAAAGTATCATTTCAGGAATAGTGATAGAGTAGATATTTTGTGATGTTTTGTTTGATTGATATTTTGAGCATTCTATTAAGTCTGACAAGAAAACAAATTAATCAAAAACAAACACAACAATCCATCCACAAATTTATCACAATCATAGAGCATTAAAACCAGTAAGAACTGGTAAGAATAATTCGATTTAAAGAATAATACATGTTCTGCAGAATAAAGATGCAAAGTTGAAAATTGGAATAACTCAATATACATATGGACGAGAATAAAGAATGAATCGGATTTTCTTTAGGTTTATATCAAATGAGTTAAACAAAAAGAGTGTATGGTAAGCAGTTAGTGGTTAGGTTAGGGTTTTTTGGGATGCAAATACTACATTCCAAAGTACATGTACAGAGCGAGGTAAATTAGGTCTTTAAGCAAACCATAAAGAGGCAGACACAAGAATTGTTCTTTGTGCCAAAAGAGCCAAAGAAACAGATAATGGTCAGACGCTTATTCTTTGTAGCGATGCAGATGTTTTTGTTATGGTCTTGGTTTTTGTTTTACAATTAATATTTTGGAAATATAAGATTGTTATTAAATCCTATATTTATAGCTGTTGAATTGAACCGGGGGAATATCTTATATTCTGATCATACTTATATAATAAGTATAAGGGATATACGTATAGAATATATTGTTGCAAGGTGCTTGTGGTTGTTAATCGTGTTGCTGTTGGACCTCTTTGAATGTTGAATGAGCGAGATGACTATTTTTTTTACTGCAGACATCAAAGGTCATAGCTATTAAATTGATTCAAATGAACTTTATTGAAAACTTGAAAAAAAATTTCAAGCTTCGTTTCGGCTTCGTTATTTAAATTATTTAAATTATATGAAATAATTTTAAATAGCTGTTATGTAATATTTTTTCTGCAATATTTTCACATAATATGTTGTGTGTGTAGATAGATATATTGAAATCCTTTGTTGTATTTGATTTTAAATGCACTTCGATTATTATAAGTCGGCCATCTTGAAAATAGCGGCCATTTTGAATTTACAACCACAGTTTGTTCATGAGAAGTTAGTATAAATATTTAATTGATTAAATACCAAATTTCAACTTAAAAGCTTAAGCGGTTGATTTGTTATTGAATTTTAATTTTAAAATTATCTTTTTTGGTGGCCATCTTGGATTTGGCAGCCATAATTTCATTAAACGGAAAAAGTCAAGTCGGAAACATACTTAGCATAACTAAGTACATATATATTAAATACTATTCATTGGTTTTATGTCATAAAATAATGACATCCTTTGTTGTATTTGATTTAAAATACAGCGCGATGATTATAAGTCGGCTATCTTAAAAATGGCGACCATTTTGAATTTCACAACCAATGTTTATCCATGAAAAATTAGTATAAATATTAAATTGATCAAATACTAAGTTTCAACTTAAAAGGTTAAGTGGTTGATTTGATATTGAATTTTTTATACTTAAATTATCTTTTTTGGCGGCCATTTTGGATTGTCAGCCATATTTTCATTAAACGGAAGAAGTCAAGGTGGAAACATACCTAGCGTGACTAAGTACATATAGGGCAATAAGATCCACCATGTTTCCTGCTTTTAACAAAAAAGTTTAGGGGGTGTCACTTTTTTGGGATCTGCCCCCTGACTAAAAATGTTGAAAATATGAAAAAATATATTCCAATAACACATGTAAAATTTCAAGTCTATTGAAGTTAAATCAAGTGAGATATCTAAGTTTGAATCACACCACCCATTCAAAACATGTTTTTTCATCACTGAAAATGTGACCGGACTATAGTTGTAATGAATAATCTTGACTGGGGTAAAAAAAACTCCAACCCACCATCCTAGAATATTAACCGTCTCGATATAAGTGAAAAAGGCATCTTCAACTCTTCGAGGCTGGGGCTCTTTATGTAGTGAAACTTAAAGGGGCCGGGCTAAAATCAACATTATTTCAGTACAAGCCTGTCAAGTTTTAATCATCATTTGTTACTTGCAATGGTCTGTGCTTTAGAAAATTCTCATCATGGTACTATATGCCTGTGAATATTGAAGGTGTAAGAGGAGCTTACCCTCAGCTCATACCACTGTATTCATATCGGGTTGTGGGTTAAAGGTGCTGCCTCACAGAGTCGGCACCCCACAGACAAGCATTCCACTCCCAATTAATATTATTCTATAACCAGTCGATAATCTATCCTCTAAGCCAAATGTGGCTTGCAAAATGAGGAAGCAGTAACTCAAATTTTAAAGTATTATCATGTATAACACAAGTCAGGTTGGAACCAAAATCCTTCCACTCTCCAGGAGGACGCTATACCATTGAGCGACCAAGGCAGTCACAAACAGAATAGATTGTTGACCAAGTAATATTGCAGGCCTAGGCTTATCAGCGCCCTCAAAAAGTTTTATGACTGTCATCACTGTATTGATCCATGTTCCTTTCACTTAATATTGATTACACACGAGGCGGGTGTAGCTAACTAACAGGAGGTGCTTACCCTTCCAGAAAACTCGGTCTCACTTCCCTGGTGGAAGTTCGCGTGTTTAACCTTACTTGTCAGTTCCAAAGTTTTTTTTTACTTTACTCCTGGATTGTGATTTGGACAAAGATTAGTATGTTTGTTTTTGATTGGTACAACCGCTTCATTAATTGAATGGGACAATCTTGAACTGTGATATGATACACATCTTGATTTAAGAAACTGGAGTAGTTATTTATGCAATCCATAAATCAGTAGATTAAATCATTCATATGGTGTGGTAAAAGGTGACTCAAGATGAGAAGACATGACAAAGTGAAAAGGTTGTCGTAGTATGGATTAGTATATTCACTATATTGGGTAAATGAATAGCCTTTTGTGTCCCTGATCAGATCATACCAAAACTCGGTTCTGTGTGACAGAACATGATTAATAGACAACTGAAGAACTCGACGGTAGTTAACTATAGTCAGTCCCACTAGTATTGGGTAAGACACCGGTTTTCTGACAAAACAACTTACTCTTATCACATTCCATCTCTTCTAGTTCAATATTCAATTTATAAAGAGTTGTTATATTGATCTCTTTTTTGGGTGTGTGTGTGTGTGCGCGCGCGCGCAATAACCCGATAATAAATTTGGCCATTTTCCGGGATAGGCAATGCCTATTTTCATATTAAGTTTGCTTTTCCTTCATTTATTTATCCTTTCGTTGTAGTATCAGCTAGTGTTAAATTCATTCTCTTTTATTTGCTTGTTTAATTAAAATTACTACGGTGCATGTTTTTTCTTCAGTTTAATACATGACTGATAGTTTTGCCATAGGACTTTTAATGGTAAAACTAAAAACAGAAAAGATAATTTTAATGGCCAGAAGCTTTTTAAAGATTTGGTACAACAGATGTCAGTCATTTGTTACTAGATCACTTTTCATACAAGAATATGAAGGTCATGCAATTACATAAGTTACAATATAATACAGCTGCAGTACAGTCCTGTCGAAAGTTTGACACTGAGCTAACGAAAAGGAGTTGAGTTGTGTAATGGTGTTTAACGTCCCAGTCAAAAATATTTCACTTATATCGAGACGTCGCCAGCTATAGGCGAAGGTGCAGAAATTTTGCCTGTGCGTTGTGCTGATGGCTTCGTTAGCGTGCCATGTCAACCGTGACACAGGAACCTCGTTTATTCTAGGTTACTACCCGAAAGAACCGTGACAATCATTTTGTAATGCCGATTGCTTGACAGTAGAACAGTCACTACCCAATTTCCAGCCTTGGGTCAGACCCGGTGGGGGGTTCGAACCAATAATCTCCCACTTAAGTAGCGAGCACTCTACCAACTGTGCTACCGCAGTGGTCTTGTTATCATGAGAAATAAGTCGTAAACGACACGATTTTGTGCACGAGTTATTTCTCATATAACGGGAAAAGGATGTCTACGTTTTTTTGAGAGATCGATTCACTGGCAGGCATATTCCTGGTATGCATATGGCTGTATGAGGCCACTGTTATATAATATATAAAACAGTGTTTTCTGTCAATTAATCGGTGATAATATTTCAGTTTAAATCTATAATAAAAAGTGACTGTACTATGAATAAATAATCGTAAATACTTTAAATCGAAAGTGAATTATTTGTGGCGATGCCCGATGCCCGAGCAGCATTTTCAATTCTTTTTTTAAGATTACAACCAAACATACAACTATGACACTCTTTTGTTACGTATACCAGTAAACAACAACGGCATGTTATATACTAGACTTTCACTTAGCTTTCTCTTCTTATATATATTAATATCGATGCTTACACAACTTGCTTACCCATTAACATTTTGGGCGAAACTTATTCATTTACAATTGAGTTAAATTTAATTCAGATAAAGTCTTTGAAGTTACAAAAATTAGGAAAATTCTCGTGCAATGTTTGGGATTCGAACCCACACATAAAAGCAATAACATTTCGTGATATCTTAGCAGTCCAATGCTCTAACACTGAGCTACCGAAGCATTCGAACGTTTTGTATACGCTATAATATATGAGTGACGGCCAAGGATAATTGTTTATGTTTTAAGCGTTTTTCATAATTTACTATGACGGGCTGGTCTGCCATCATTATGAAACCGCAACATATATGCAGTCAATGTATTGAAATAGTCATTTTTGCCTGGAATCACATTTTTCATGTACATATAGTAATGCTTGTCCGAGATATCTTTATTGACATGACACTTTAGAACATATTTTATTCTATAGATAGAAAGTAATTTTAACCAATATTTTAAAAATGTTAATTGACTTGCATGGATTTTTCCTTTGAGTCATTTCCTTTTTTCCCCATATACATCCTTTGCTTGGAAAATATCACCGTTTTGATGCTATTGCGCGATGTTGGAAGAATGTACTGTATATTTCCTTTCATTCAATAGACACTTAATTTTGCTGTATTCGCGGTTTGGCTTTATAGCGCGAAATAAAATACAAAGTGAATATTTTCATGCAGCGTTCATTAAATGTAGAATTAGATAATTCGTACAGAATATTGTTAACACTGGCCACTTCACAGCGACTTTATTGTACCAAACCCACCGTGACACGAGACCTCGTTTATTTTAAGTTCCGATCCGAAAGAACCGTGACTTTCATTTCGTAGATTTAGTGCTTAGCGAAAGAACAGTCACTACCCACTTTAAAGTTTTGGTCAGACCAGGTCGGGGCTCGAACCCATAACCTCCAGCTTATGTATATAACGAAGCTGAATATCTAAAAGTCAACTTTTAAGACAAGGTATCTATTTGTTCTTTACCATTTATCTTTATTTGCGCTGTTTGACCACAAACAACTTAACCATAAGGCCTGAATATCCAATGCAATCTGTCGCTTCATAAGTATCAATGTCGTAAACGTCCTTATGAATCATACGTCTCTCACCACTGTGAGTTCGAGTCCCTCTCAGACCAGATGTGGGAAAGTAAATTTTCTTGCCGTTGGTCTTACTTGTTCACTTGGTATCAGTGTAATGCGACTGGGGGAGTGGTATTCTTTTCTGCGGCGTACTGACTCTGTGAGCTAGCACGTTAAAGTCGCCCGAGTGCGCGGTAGTAAGAGGCAGACCAGAAAACACATTTGCTCTTCACATGCATACAACCATGAGTTGTTCATAGATTAATTCATAGAGATTATTAAATAGTTCTCGTCGCGAATAGCTGAAACATTGCTGACGCGACGTTAAGCAACATTTAACCAACCAACCAACCAACCAACTTATATACCATACATAAAAATATAACAATGTTTATACAACACGAGAGTAAAACATAATGCATCTATTTCAGTATAAAAAAAAAAAAAAAAAAAAAAAAAAAAAAAAGCACTGTTTATCTTCTTTCTGGTATAAATTTTATATAGTATATTCTTTGAATCAAATACTTTTATTTTAAATTTGAATTTAATTAAAAAACTATCCACCTTCCAACTGACAAGAAATGCACATGTTTGCCACGTTTACAATAAATCTACACACAGTTAGGATTAAGTAACACAATAGTTTTATTATGCAACAACAAGAAACAAGAGCAAAAAAGCATAGAACACGAAACAATGGAACGGTGAACTGAATGCCAGCTTTTGAGGCGATTTTAAAAATAAAAAAGAACAAATCCAATTCCGCAATATTGCAATGACATCAGCCATTCAATAAATACTAGTATATAAACCAGCTAAGGTACTATAGGACAGTAGGCTTATCAGCAACAACAAAAAATAAAAAAAATCCGACTTACTGGTATGTAAGAATTTTTTGTAGATAATAGATTCAATGTTATCAAAATCATCCGTTCATTATTTTAATAAATATTGATAACTGTAGGCTTTTAACCACTCGCCTGCTGGAAGTCTACTCGCTAGTCATTACTCCCCAGTTAGTTTAAGGGATATAGGAATCACCATGTGTGTCTGTCCATCTGCCCATGTAAAACCGTGTCTGGGCCACACCTCGCAATTGTTTTAGAGGATTGTCATTAAACTTTACATGAATAATCTTCATGGTAGAAAGGTGTATTATGACCTTGTACCACAAGGTCATATCATATCGGAAAGGTCAAGGTCGCGGAAAAACGTTAAATGTTGGGTGCGGGGTATTTGACTTTCAAGAAACATTTCTAGTTTTCATTTTCCTTTGCTTTTTGGATTGTTATTTAACACTGACAAATGGCTTTGTGTCTCTTTCTATCAAGTGAGGACGCTTTATATCTGTCCCTCACAAATAATCATCAACAATGCAATAAAAACAAACATAATTATCCCTGTCCGAATCACAATCCAGAAGCAAAGTAAAAACTTTGGAACTGACAAGTAAGGCTAAACACGTGGACTTCAAACAGGGAAGTGAGGCCGGGTGCTCCGGAAGGGTAAGCACCTTCTGTCTAGCTGTGTACATCCGCCACGTGTGTAATAAAAATTGTGTGAAAGGAACATGCAACTATGGGACGTCAAATATATTCATGGCAATCCTGGACACAGAGACATTAAACTTATCAACACTACTGTGATGACGGCCATAAAACGTTTTGAGGGCCTTGATAAGCATAGGCTTGTATTATTCGTGAGTCAACAATTCACTAATTTAGTCTCGGAGTTCAGAGGTTACATAAATGATAAGGACGTAATAAATCTTAAACTCTGTTCTAGTAAAATGATAAGAACCATTACCATTACATACTATGTAAGTTTTTTCTTACATCTTATATATTTATCATTTATTTGTTAGTGTATCTACATAGATAGGCACAGCCCACTTCTTCCCTAACCACTGAGATAGCTCAGTTTATAGAGTGTTCGCTCCGTAAGGGGGAAGTTGTGGGTTCGAACCTCGGCCGGGTCTGGTCTGACACAAGACTTGAAAGTGGGAACTGACTGATATTTTGCCAAGTACTCGGCATTACGAAATGAAAGTCCAGGGATGAAGCTTAACTATTTTGAGTTAGGGGCCCAGCTCACCTTTGAAGAGAAGGTACAATGGCACTACATAACAAAAATCTTTAAAACTTTGGGGCCCAGAAAATTTCTGGGGGTCATTGGCTACTGGGCCCCTGTTAATCTCAATCCCTGAAGTCACGGTTCTTTCGGATGGGAACTTGAAATAAACGAGGTCCTGTATCACGGTGGGCTTGGCACGCTATGGAACCCTGTTGTATAATGCCATCAGCGCAACGCACAGGCAAAACTTCTGCACTTTCGCCTATAGCTGAAAACATCTTGATATAAGTGAAATATTCTGACTGGTACGATTATGCGATCGAGCTCGAAAATACTAGTCGTCACCTACTTCCCCGATATTGATAAACCTGAAATAGATTCCTGATCGTTTTTTTCGGATGTAAATCACGATCACATATAACGGCTTTTAACTTGAATTCTATCTTTTTACAAGCAAAGTGAATTTACTTGACGTCCCATAAATCCATGTTCCTTTCACACAATTTTGATTACAAACGTGGCGGGTGTAGCTAGCTAAACAGGAGTTGCATACCCTTCCTGAGCACCCGGCCTCACTTTTTTTGGGGGGGGGATGAAACAGCCATTCTTTGACGTCACGCGTATAAGCACAAACAAGAAAGAAGTAACGTAATTTTAGTTAATGTAATTATAGTCCTATTATCACGTTTGGTCTCAAACAGAGTTTCATATTACAAAACATCACAATTGTAAATACATATTTATACACAGTGTGTATGTACAACCCTCAGTATCAGGTCGAGTCCTTTTTTCGTAGTCCTATCACTATACACGCTCACTGTGTATATGATATTTTTATCTAACATTTCCCATAAGGTTATTAAAAATTAAAAAAAAACCAATACTTTATGTGAAAAAAATTCATTTTACCACAAAAAACCACTTTACTATGTTATGACATGTTTTGTAGTAATGACGTCATTGTTTACATTTGACAAATCGGAGATTACCCAATGACGTCACAATGAGAAGTGCACGTGTACTTTACCGCAAATGTTGTATCATCACAGTTTGGTGATACAAGATCTGTATCACGCATGTTCGATAAAACTTGTATTTCATGAAATTAGACAGAAAAACTAGTCTAATGTTAGATAAATGTATGTAACTACATGTATACTCTCCTAATACAGGTATCCATAGTACAACACAGAAATATTGCACAGTAAAAAAAATGGTTTCATTTGAAGTTTTTGGCTGAGTTTCTTAGGTTGAAATTCATGGTTGTATTCCTGTTGTTAATGCTTAACTTTAAAATTTCGGAATCAGAAAAATGTGTATGCATAGAAAATAAAACACAAGTACATATCGATTCAGATCACACATCAGAACTAATAACATTACACAAGATTAGAAACATATGCCGTGTTTCAAAGTAGTTGATGTTATTCAGGTTCGCAACCAGCGTTGGATTAAAGTTCATACATCTATAGCTGTAAGTTATTTTATTACAAACCTGGTGGATGTAACTTGCTAACAAGAATTCGAAGGTGATTAACCTTACAGGACACTCAGTCTCACTTTAATAGTAAAAGGACATATGTTTAATCAAAAACAAACATACTAATCCATGTCCAAATCACAAACCAGAAGCAAAGTAAAACTGACAAGTTAGGTTAGACACGTGAACGTCCACCAGGGAAGTGAGACCGGGTGCTCCGGAAGGGTAAGCACTCCTGTTTAGCTAGCTACACCCGCCACGTGTGTAATCAAAATTGTGTGAAAAGAACATGGAACTATCAGACGTCAAATATATCCAGGCCAATCTTGGACACAGAGACACCAAACATATCAACAATACTGTGCTGACGGCCATAAAACTTTTTGAGGGCCTTGATAAGCCTAGACTTGCAATATCCCCGAGTCAACAATTTATTTGCAAGCAGCCTACTTCGTTGTGTAAAGTCCCCGTAGTGGGAACAAGCTCTACCATAGCGTATTAATTGGGAAACAAATACACCATAAGCAGGAGAAGCAGGTATATTGCTGCATAAAAATGGAAAGTTGACAATAGAAAAATTGAAGTCATCACGTTTGTCATAAAGTTTCAAATGTAGCCTTTCGTGCGCGTCATATTTCATGTATAAGTCTAAATATGAAGCAGAACGTGAGGAATCAGTAGTGTCTTTTATTTCAAGCTCACTAGGATAGATTCCATTTACATAGTCTCTAAATTTAGGATTGTTCAGAGACATAACGCCATCTGTTCAACACTAGATATTTGTATCTTGGCTTACCGTTTTTGTAAAAGAAAGACAAGTGAATAATTTCTTTAAGACGTTCTTTCAGTTTAGAATGATAAATCCCGAGGTGTTAGCGTGCAATAAATATCGATATTTGCACGCTAACTTTGTTCCAGTCCGAGGTTTCCCGAATTTTTTTTTCATATTGCACGCTTTGTCACATGACGCTGTCATTTATGACGTCAAACGATTGTAGTCGACGTTATCGGTGTGTTGTTGTCATATTGTACTTGTTTTTATATCAATTTTCAAAAACTAGTGTAATATTTATGTATTGTACGAAAAATGGCTTTTCAGATGAAATACTTAACGGGAGTAAACAAAATTTATTTTGCTATATAATAAAAGGGTTATTGAACTGATATTGTGAAATACTGTTCCTCGTTGACTCGACATTTGCACTCGGAAGCTGCTGCAAATATCGAGTCAACTCGGGACAATATTTCACAATATCAGTTCAATAACCTTATATAGTAATAAAATAATAAAACTAATTATAATAATAAATTAGTAATAATAATAATTATTATTATTGTAAGTAGTAGTGATAGTAGTATTGTTGTTGTTCTTGTTATCGCTTTTTGTTGTTAAGTCGTTTTCGTGTGCGTTTTTATTTCTATCCTTATTTTTTATCATTTGTTATTGTATGTATTAATTTTGTAAACACCTAATTGTTTTCTTTATCTACATATATACATTCAGTATTTATCTTCCTTGTTGGTAAGAGGAGTAGCCTCAACTGTTAACTATACATGTATTTATATATCCGTATGTAACACAAAATCAATAAATGTAGTCATTACAACAAAGAGATTTGTTACCGCAAAAGAGCTTATGAGTACCTTAAAAGAAAAGCAAATCACAATGTCGACAGAGTAATAAACAATTTATTTGTGTCTTTAAAAGAAAACTTATTCAAATAAATGCAATAAAATTGCAAGTGTTAAATCTATTTCGTTTTTTACACATTTAAGACAGGTGTAGTATTAATATGTACGAAGTTTATGTTAATAAAAAAAATTGATAAAAACTATGGAATGCATTATGTACTTCTTCTTACAAATGGTTAGATTTTGTCGCGTGAACTGTAAACTTTTATACTTACAGATATCTAGTTTTTCAAGGTTAGGTTTGTCAAATTTTATTCTGAATTCTATGATGAAAAAGTTTAAAAACCCTCATTAATACAATCTGGAGTTCCAAAAAGTTTATTGATGCATTATAATTGGAATAATTTCACGGTTGTTTATTCGAGATACAATGCAACATGCAGTGTTTGTGTTACATAGTATACCAGGTTCAATTTTACAGCACTAGATGGTCGTGTGTGTTTTTAATAATGCACGAGTGACGGATGTAGATAGCTAGCTAAACAGATGTTGTTTTCGCTTTCAGAGCATCATACTTTTCTTCCCCTGTGGCAGTTGATGTGTTTAAATGACTTGGGTCAGATAAAATTATGCAAAGTATTTCTTTAGCTAAATATGGTTGGTACTATGAATATATGTTTAAAATATTGTTTTACAATGTCGGTGCAAACACTACTGATGAGTAAATGTATCCCGGAACGACCGTCTAGTGCGGTAGAATTAACACCGGTATAATATGTAATTTTAAAAGCTTTTACTTTGATTTAGGATTTGTAATTGAAATTTGACCGGTATGCTTGTTTTTGATTGGCTAATACTTTTTTCAAAAAAATATATTATCGCACCTCAAATTAAAACTTCCTTAAAAAGCGGTGAAAGATATCTCAGTTATCGGTTTGTCATTTCGCTATCTGCCACCACAAGTAGTGATAAATTGTATTGAATGCTTGTATACTTGTATATAAACATCACTAAATAATCAATCAATCCATTATCCTGGAAATGAAACATCTAATCAAGAACAAACATACTTATCCATGTCAAATTCAGACTCTAGAAGCAATGTTAAAACTTTGAAACTGACAACTCAGTTTATACACGTGAACTTTAACTAGAAGGCCGGGTGCTCAATTTCGACAAAAAAATCCTTTTTCACATGAATTTGATCGCATTCGAATCCGTAGCTGTTTGAATACATTGACTACTCGACCACCGACGTCAAAGGACGGTTAACTTATTTCAACATTGAGAGTTATCTTAATTTAACATTACAGGTAACCATAATGTGAATATGGTTGCCAAGAGAAGCTTGTACATGGAAACTGGTTTTATCAATCGTGCCACAAACCTTGACCTCTCGGTATAAGAGAAAAAGGCTTTGACTGGGGTGAAAAACACAATGAGATACACTATATTATTTTATTGAGTTTTAGCAACTGCAATATACAAATAAGGGTCTTAACACGATGTATGCTCATTTATTAGACAACTGTTTTTAATGTTATCGTTTTTATTTCATTTAATTCCTGATCAAAATTCCAGAAAATGTGCAGGATTCGTCTCCATGATACCTGTTTCCGTTTCCCCTTACCCATACTTTGTCTCCAATAACTAATCGTAACATTACGGTTGTTGTAGCTGCTGGGTAGTAGTTTCCTGACCCAATGTGTTCAAATAACCGTGCAGTTTTTACATTGTTTTTCATAATGTAGCCATCAACATAATGTTTTCCATAGGCCATCAATGAAGTACTAAACATGTACAATCCGGGTTTTGGACAATAGAATATCCCATCTCTGTTATTATAACCACCGCCGATATTTGTTATCACAGATTTAAATATTATCGCTAAAGAGGTAGTAGGAAAGTCTAGCAGTTTAGCTGTAAAAGCCACTTGCCATTTGGAACCTGAAATATATAAATATACCCTTTTTCAAAGCAAGGTTGTACAAAGCCATAACCTCCGGTACAAAACTTGTAATGAGCGTGAGGTTGTTGATTGTATAAAAACGGCTTGAAACAAAATAGCCAAAAATGGACAGGGACGGCACCGAGTAAATAAATCAGATTTAGAAAAGTATCATTTTCAAACTTGATGTTTTCACATTGGATAAATAAATGACATGCCTAATGTAATAGAGGTGTGTGGATACGTATTACTGGATTCTTTGTTGAGTGGTCGTATTTTTTCAAACAATGTTCCTTGGTTTGTTTCTTTGAAGAATGGTGATTTTCTGCAATATAGAACATTTTTATACATTTAACAGATATTATTTGTATTGTTTCTGAAAGAATTTATATATATTTGCAACTAGTATAGACTTACTTGTTTTATTTTGAAGAACTGTCACTTCATTTTGCACCAATATGATCCTTTTGTTGACACCATTCACTGCTTTCTTTACTTCAGCCATCGATACCTCTTTTGCTTCTTCTTTTGCATCCTTTACTTTTCGTAAAAGTTTTCTCTGGAGAACTTTCGTATCTTTCATCAAGGTATTTCTTTCTTTCAGTTCTCGTTTTACGTCACCGAGATCATTTTTCAGAAGTTTAAACTCTTTTAGAATTTTCATTCTCTCTATTTGTTCGGCAACCATTTGCTGAATCACATCATGGACCAAAATATCAGAACGTTTGCTCTGCCTATCATTAATATTTGGATGACTGAATCCATACACCATTGCTTCTAAAAGGAAAAGAAAAACGAAATAGTTTGCCATCTCAAGGTTTGTTTACAACGCACACTCAACGCAAGTATTTTGTGTGTAAAACTTGGAACTTTTAGAGATTATTTATACTTCTCCTGCAATCATTAATGAGTATGATTATATCACATATGTTAATAGAGAAGGAACATATTGTTTCCTGATTTAAATATATATGTGTTAAAAGGGAAATGTCAAAACCATGCAATGAAATAATATACTTTGCTAATGATATTGTGCACGCCATATACAACAGTATATAAACTGAGAATAATTTTGAACTTTTAATTTTTAATATTCAGTTGATAACTTCGGTCAGAACTCTCCAAGTATTTAAATCAGTTGACTTGCTAAAATCTGGCAATAAATAACTAACGAGTTATCAGTATATCTTAAGCGTCTTTACTTTTACTTTTAACAGCCAGTTTCAAAATAGACAGGGTTATAGAATATTTGCTAGTAATTATGTTAGGTGTTAATACACAGTAGTGAGTCTTTCCTTTGACACTGATTTCAGAAATTTAAACATAACTCTTTGCAATGATCTCGAGCTATCTGCATTTGTCAACAAAATATACGATTTTTTAACTCCTAATTGCGATAAATCTATCGAATATACTTTTCTTTAATCTAGTCTATATTGATATACAAATGTATTCTTTAAATAATTGAATAAATTAAAATGACCATTTTAACTACAAGTACACAGATAAACGAATGAACTAAGAAAATATAAATAAAACAAATATAATTGTAAAAACTAACAAATTTATTCAGATTTTAAGTTTAGATTAATTGTGAACCCGAAACTTTTGGTTGTGTTTGCATATAGTTATTTTTCTCTTTTTATCAATTTGTTTGTTTCCGGGTATATTTGATTTACATAGGTTTAAAACAATGTCTATCTATTGGAGTTAGTATCTATATATTTTTGTGATTGTCTTTCCATATAAATTAGGTATTTGAAAATGTGGTCTGATTCTAACTGGTTTTCTTCCGTCAGCATTTATTTATTCGAAATAACAAAGAAACTAATGAATATAAATGATTTGCTTACTAGTTTCGGTTATTTCACTTATATCAATACGGTAAGTTTTGTAAAAGGGAATCCGGAGAATCTAGGGAACACGATCCACTGTTTGTAAACGCGTAAAAAATGAAACAAATACAAAAACTACAGGAGATGTCTTTTGTTGTGCATATTTCAGACTTTTGTGTTCATGTGTTCCTTTCTTTATTGCAAGGTAGACGGATTGCATTTTTGTATTTCAGGTAGAAATTGTAAAACATTATTTGAGGTATCTTTTATTCATTCATGTGTGGTAGTTTTGAATAACTTTTTCGCAAAAATGAGAAAAATAAAGTAAAATAATGTATGTCATCTTACAGAATAACAAGTTACAAAAAAGTCCAAGCTAATGAACATCGATAGAATAGTGTACTAGTAAATTTCAATATTGTGCAGCTTTTGTCAGTGCGTTTGTTTTTCACTGGGTTCTTGAATCATTGTTGTGTTATAAAAATCTTTCGTCTTGTATATCTAAAAAGTTTTTTGACGAATCTTTGAAAGTTTAGATATTTGGTTGCAAGGGAATATCTGCAACACTAGACATTTATTTCGTATTAATCTTGTTTTACATACATTTTTGTTTGTTATTATTGGATTGATTTTTCAGAGATATATGTCCAGGTATTCAACAATATGCGGTATACAAATATTATCATATACTTTAAAAAACTTAAAAAAATGTCATATTTAAATCTGTTTAATTATGATTATCATTACTACTGAAGAATCACGAAATTTAATGTCAACGAAAATATTTACTTGCCTGGTCGGAAAGACACTCAGTTAACGAAATAAACGAAGTTGCGGACGTCAGTCAAAGGAGCGCGGGGGGGGGGTGGGGTTGTACTTTGTCGACCGGAAGTTACTTCCTATTCACTCCCATGTTTATCATCTCCTTTACATTGACTGTTTTATGTGTGGTTTTCTTTATATAGTTAATATCTGTTTTAGATTTTTTCTGTGATATTTTTTCTATTTTGCCGACAAAACAAATCATCCCGTCTTGTTTATATCACGTAAATACCGGTTACGCTTTAGATGTTATAATCTTCCCCATACTTCCGAATTTGGCCGTTTTTTGCAAGGACAATAATTAACTGAAGCCAAAGGACCGTTTGAGATAAAAATCATAGTTATTTATGACAGGAACGTGCCAAGCTCCAGACAGTAGTTAAAATTAAATTTTATCAAAACACGGTTTTTGTTATTAATTATTAATTCATAGGATTTAAGGATTTTAGTTCGAGTCAACTAAATATTTTTAGTTCGAGTAAAAAATCGTTATTATCGTTGAATAATATTCAAGAAGACCTTAAATTAGGTTGACATCAGGTTTGAGATTCAACTATACTTTTAATTGGAATGCATATGACGAATTTATTGGGGTCCACACGGGGTTTATTTTCCACGAAATTTTCTCCCAACGAATTCTTAAAATTCAAAACAACGAAATTTAAGTCTCACGACTTTTAATGATTCAACAGTATTATTATTTTTATTAGTGTTGTTGTTGTTGTTTCTGTTAAGTCGTCGACATCGGTTATTTGGAAGTACGCATTTTTATTCTTTAAACATTTTTTTTATCTATATTAATTTGTTTCTCTTAACCTTTTTCTTTCTCCACTGTATGTATACATGTAGGTTTTTAAAACATCTAATTGTTCTTTTATCTACATACTTGCAGTATAGTATCTTGCTGCTTGTTAGTCAGAAGAGTAGCCTGCCTCAGCTGTTACCTAAACATATAAATACAGAATATGTAACACAAAACAAAATCAATAAATATGTTCATTGCACCACACAAAATAATGTCATTTGAACATAGATCGATAGATTTGTGTTTGATGATATAACTCAATTGTTTTGATTAGCGTGTCAGTTTATCTTTCTTGTAATTTGTTTAATTTTACAATTGTTCATTGTCGATGTTCTCCATGATGGATTTTTGCAGTTTGAGAAAAACAAGTCATTATACCTGAACTCGCATTTAAAAATGTAAGGGCTAAGTCTAGTCTATTTTGTACAAAACGCATGTACATTCTGGTTCAACTTGCGATATCTTTAGTCATTATTTCATGAACTGCATAAAAATACATCATTTCAAATAATATACATACGGGATCAACATACAGTGTAGATTTTGATATCCCATCCATTCATTCTAGTTGATTCAACTTCATAACATGCAGTCAATATGAGAATATTTAGAATTATTTGTTGGACATTTAAAGATGATAAATCAATGTATGTAAAACTACTTTAAACAAAAAACAATCATGCTTGTCAACAACATTGTGATGACCATAAAACAATTTGACGGCCCTGATAAGTTTGAGCTAACTTTTTCCCTGGGTCAACAAATAATTTACAAGCAACTTGTTTCGTTGTAGGATTTTGGTTTTGGGAAAAAAGTTCCACCATAGCGTGTACATTCTGAAACAAATACATCAGAAGCAGGAGAAGCAGGTATATTTCTGCATAAAAAAAGAAAGTTGACAATAGGAAAATTGAGTTCATTACGTTTATCATACCATTTCAAACATGATTCAATTATATGACTAAGTGTGGTGAACCACAGAATAACATTACAGAATGGAGTACTAAGATATTTAATCGTACATTTTATTGCTATTCATATTTTCAAGATGTATTATGTCCAGATACAAGGCAATCAACGAAAACTTAAATACTGCCAATATCTTAAAGATTAAGAAAATGGTTTTTTTGTACCCCGGTGATTGAAAATCAATGAAAAGAGCGGTCAAAGATGTATCCATCAGTGGGTTGATATTTTATTATATGGAACCAAAAGTAGCGATAGATGCTTTTTTAAATGAACAGATGTTATGGCATCTTGCCATCAGTAATAATGTTAACAGTAAATAGACTTCCACAGTGTAGCTGTAACTTCCTTTGTACCGCTAAACTTTGCATGCATCCTTGCAGGTTGACTAGCCGCTGTGCGAGAAATATTTGAAAGTGTTACCTGCCATGTTCCATGTTCCTTTTGATTACACACTTGGTGGGAAAAGCTAACTGCACCCTTACTGAGCACCCGGGCCCATAGAATTTCAAGTGTTTTACTCAAATCGGCAATTTCATGTTTTTATTTTGCTTTGGGTTGTGATTTAGACACCAATTAGTATGATTACACTAGATATATTTGACATCCCATACTTCCATGTTCAATTGGTGGATTAAGCTAACTAGAAAGCAGATGCTAACCCTTACGGTGTACCCGGTCTCATAGAATTTCAAGTGTTTAACTCCAATTGACAATTTCAAGATTTTATTTTAATTTGGTTGTGATTTAGACACGAATGGATATTTTTATGTTCTTGATTAATCATACTTTTTTCGTCAATGTTTCAAATTGTAATATGATACATATTATTGATGTGTAATACGTTTTTGATATGTTTTAAGATTTATTTCTTTAACAAAAAATGCGGCCTAGGGTGGTTGTATGTTTTTCAATTATGCACACCTGGCGAGTGTAGCTAGCTGGACAAAAAGTGATTATATTTCATTTTATTATTTATTTGTAAAATTGTCCGTTGATAAAATTCCGCTGTTCAGATTACCTCCATTGAAATTCAAAGATTTTTATGAATGAAAATTACACCACAATCATATATACGTACACATAGTATGATGTCCAAATGTAAGGGAGTTTGTCAGTATTACGGGATAGACATAGGTAAATTGCTTTTGTTTTATATGAAGGAAAACGCAGGTTGTGTTAATACGGAAAATTAATAACATACATGTATGTACATGTATAAAGTTTTATTTATTCTGAAACATTTCAAACACACATATATTGCTTTCTACATTATTCATGTGATGTTTTTATAGGATTTTAAGTGAAATAGTAAAGATACTAGTAAAAAGAGCTGAGTAATGGTGTTTAACGTCCAAGTCAAGAATATTTCACTTATATTGAGACGTCGACAGCTATAGGGGAAGGTGCAGAAATTATTGCCTGCAGGTTGCGCTGTGATGGCATTATACAGCAGGGTTCTTTAACGTGCCAACCCCACCGTTACACGGGACCTCATTTATTTTAAGTTTCCATCCGAAAGAACCGTGTCTTTCATTTCATAATACCATGTGCTTGGCGAAAGAACAGTCAATCCCACTTTCAAGTCTTGTGCCAGACCTGGCCGTGGTTCGAACCCACGACCTCCCACATACAGAACGAGCACTCTACCAACTGACCAACCGCAGTGGTACTAGTAAAAAGAGCTCTAAATATTCGGTAAATGAAAAGAAAGTGATTACTTACCTATTTTTGATTGTGTATTGTTTTCACAAAGTCTTCATTATTAGGGACATACTTATTGTGGATATGGTATTTTTTGTCAAAACTCGAAATATTCAGTATATGAAAAGAATGTGACTACACATGTTTGATATAAATGTCATTGTGAATTGTGTTCATTATTAGGGACATTCTTCTTGTTGATTGTTATTATTACAATTGTCACCTTTGTCAAAGATATGATTTCCAGATTTACATTTGACGCATGTGCCGGATAACTTGATGTAACATAGTTCTGTGTTTCTGTAAGCAGGGGTTTGCTTATAAGGACTACCGTCTCTCGCTTTCTTGGTGGAAGTTCGATTGTTTAATAAATTTGTCAGTTTTCCAAGATTTTACTTTTTATTTCGATTGTGATTTGAACATCCACTGGAATATTTATTTTTTTGTCACCGCTTACACCTTTGATTTTTTCAAAATGATATATTAATCGCTTCTTTTTTTTTAATCCGAAACAATTTGGCCAAAAACAATGCGACTCACCCAAACGAAGAATGAAAACAAGTTATGAAAAATCTAATTTTAAAAGGATACTTCGAAATGAGAAAACAAGGTAATATTTATTTAACGAGATAACAGTACCTTAATAGAGTTGAATGACCTTGTCAAATTCGATTTTTTGTGTCGCATAAAAAGTGGAAGGTACCGGGTAAAACATGTGGAAAACCTTAATATATTTTTAAAATCACGTGGAAAATGTTAATACAAAAAATATTTGCTTTGGTCTCACTTATCTGGTGGAAGTGAATGTGTATCACTAATTAATTTTGCTTTTTGTGTTTTGATTTGAACATTGACCAGTATGTTTGTTTTTAATTTGCATGTGCATTTCACCATCTGCGTTATCATGTTTGTAGAATTTACTTAACCTTAAAAGTAACGTCAGACATACAAATTCCATTTCAGTTGCGAACTCAGATCATTATATTAAGTATGCGTGTATCACTTGTTTCGATTGTGTGGGAAGTTCCAGGATTTAATATAAAATTTCAAAACGTTTTCTTTGGAAGCATGATCCCACAACATCAATAGCTTGTCTTCCGCATACACGAACCCCCCCCCCCCCTTTTTTTTACAAAGTTCCTTGGTCCGCTACTGTATTTTATTTTCAATGCCCAAGTCAACAATATGTCCTCTTTTACAATAATTAAATCATCATTACTACACAATGCATGTCGGCGTCTTTGTATTTGCACGCTTTTTGAATTTCCGTAAAAAGAAAATACTGTAAAAACTGCAAACGTTTAGGGAAAATGATCACGTTATACGCTGTAGAACTCTATTGAATTCGGACGCCATCAGTAACGTTAGTTGTTACAGGATTTTGAAATAAAGATTTTGCCTGGGTCCTCAGTGGTGGTCTTTAATCGCCTAGGTTGAAATCGTTTTAGTTCGCTTGCACTACGGTTTTCTCCACCATACCACAATAGGCTGTTCGATCACTCAAAGAAACTTTAGTGGGTGTAATCTCACATCATTTTATTTCTAAATAATCCGCCTGGTTATTACAGTCGAACCTACCTTAAAGCCTACCTCTATGTTAGAATCACCTGCTTATAAAGGCCAGTAAAATTATATCCCAATTGCTCTTTATTCATTACATTTTAACATGTATATAAGGACCACCTATCCATTTAGATCACTGCAGCTAATTCTTTAGCGAGGAAGGTTTGACTGTATTATAATATGTTCTTTATGTCAGTTCTGACATTTTTGCTCCGATTGTCTGTGAACATAAAAACAGAAGTGCATGTGCACTAATAAGTTACAATTTCGTTCAGGACATGGATTCGACCTACTAATAAAAATGAAGTAAGTTATCTGCTATGTGTGCGTAAGACACGTTAGATAAGGTACTGTATTAGTAATCAAGTTTTATATAATAAGAACCTTCACTAAAACATCACCAACATGGCCGGCATATTTGTATTATTTTCTATCTGCATTATAATAGGTAAGTTTTTGGGCTAATGACTTTTAAATATACGTGCTTATGATTGGTTTTGTGCTAAAACATGGTGTTGTACATCCCAATCAATGCTCTTTGATCTACATCGAGACAGCCTGGATATCGTTAGGCGTTCAACTCCATTATAGCTGTGTTGCTATAGCGGTCAATTTATGGAAAATTGAAAGAAAATTTTAAAAACCGTCCACCGACGGAACATATATTTTCTAAGAGCTTAAGTTGAAAAAGCATTTTTTTCCTTTGGTCTTATTCAAAACCAAACAGACATAGCCTTAACCAATCAGGAAAGAGTGGTTTTGATTTATACGCTCCGGTCAAAATTCTTTCATTTATATAGTGGCGGTCTCATCCGCAATGGTAAAGGTCACTTAGAAACAACCTAGAGCGAGCTGTCATTGATGAGAATTTGAAAATCGATATATAAACTGAAAAATATATCGATAAATAGATATATCGAAAAATCGGAAAAGTGATTAAAATAGTTCACTTTTTGTTGAATGTTTCATAGAGAAATTATTTTCCACCAAAACTGTGGCATGTCTGGTGTTGTCTAAAATGTTCTAATAACATATGCACTCTGTTTTGTATGTCAGTTGTTTTTGAGTTTCATTAAAATGATAGTTTGTAATTATATTACATTTACAACCAGTTTGATCTTATGTGTCATTAACTCTTTATATTTATCTTGTTGCTCAGTCTGTTTCATTCGCTTCTAGTTGTAAGCGTCATCTGTACACATAGCGGCCAAAGGTGACCTAATCTTTTTCGATCTCTACAGAGGTGTCTTTAGCGTGCACTGAGACACGGGAACTCGGTTTTGAGTCTCATTCGAAAGACTATTCTGGTAATGAGATTTTTACGGCTCTAGAATAGACAGAAGATAAAAATCATCTCAGAAAATAGTGAGGTTTGAACCCACGACCCTTGACTTCGGAAGCCTCGGTCATATCCGCCCAAGAAGACAAGATAAAGATAAAGACTCGTAAGCTGGTGGCAATTTTTGTTGATATCAATACGCAAAAATACATCAATACATCGTATCGATGACTTTTATCCATGATATATCGATATATCAACGAAAGCCCTAAAACCCCCCCACCTTCGATAAGCGATTTGATATATTTATTACATTAGGGATGTTCAAGAACCCAGGCGGTATGAGACGCTGTTATAAACGAGTCGGCGATTACTACTTGGCCACCGATATGACAGTGCATTTAATTTGCTTAAATCAAGTAACACACAAACAGAAGCCTATGGAATACGAAAGAGAAATGCATGATGGTTGGATTGATTTATTGAATTGTAATTTAAGATTTTTTTCATATATGGGGGCAGTGAGATCTGGAATAGTGAGGCGAACCAGAGTGACTGGAGAAAACCACTTACCCTTGGCATGCTAAGTTACAAACCTTTTCACACTAGTCCGATATACCAAACCGGACCGCAAAATGCGCTGTGATCCGTAAACATGCGTTGAAGGCCACTCGGCCGCCTAGCTCCCCCCTCCCATGATTGAAGGTTAATGTTTCCCTGGTCTTGTCCTATCACGAGTTTCACAATCATTTCATAACTAAAATTAATCATTACAGTACTTTAGCAAGTTTCGGCTATTTATTTTTGGACTAGAATGCACATTTTAACAGAACTAAACACGAATACTATAAAATTGAAATGATCTTCAAAAAGACACAAAAGATCCCTAAATATCTTAAAATAAACAAAATCATTCAGATTAAAATGTCAATTTTTTAATTATTTTTTTTATTCACACCCAATATATTTACAACTTATATATACGTATGTTGTAAATTAACATACACATATATATTGAATGATTTTGAGAGAGAGAGAGAGAGATTACAATCTACAGCATGTGGTTGTTATAAATAATTAACTATATTAAGTAATATTTATAATGATGTTTTTCGCAATAATTCATTGATATAAAACCCTTATTTCTTCCTATTGTGAAAATATATGGTGGAACTGCTGCCATTTTTTTCTGAATTGTTCTAGTTTATTTTTATTACAAGGAATGTCTTTTTCAATATTGTATAAATCTAAACTTTTCGAGCGACAGCTGTGTATAAAAACATTTTGTTTTATAAATATAGTATTTAACATGTAAAATAACTAGGTTTTTTTAAAACTCTATTAATGTATGAAAAAAATCCAAAAATAAGATACGTTTTTGTAAAATCTAACAGAATATTATTTGAACATAATAAGTCAGTTTCATTTATGTTTCTTTTACGTTCTTTAACGTCGCATCTGCAAGTTTTTAACTATTTGCGACGACAGCATCTCTAAGGGCTATTAACTGGAGCGCTTGAGATGTGCAAGAGTGAGTTATGATCTGCCTTTTTCAACGGGACGACTTTAAAATGGTAGCTTACAGATAAGTACGCCGCAAGCAAGCATGCAACTCTCCACGTCACATCACCCTGGCACCGGGTAAACCATTCGGTATTCTTTCTCTTAAAACCGAGTACCACCATAATTTCTTAACTAAGATTTTCCTTAACTTAAATCTGGTAAATTTGAAATTTGAAATATTTTGTTATTTTTTAAATTGTAATGAAATTGAGGTGGCATTATGAAGAGTTCTCTAAGCTTATTACATCTATATTCTTATTTTGTTGACACTTTTTATTTGTAATATAATAAAAGTTTTGTCAAAATTTACTAGATTTAAGTCGAATCCATGCGACTTTCCGCTCACGAGGCGGGCGCAATGATATGGTTAAGGAAAACCGTAGTAAGGAATGATTGTGAAACTGAGGCCTGGCCCCGGTTTCACAATCATCTCTTAGCTAAGATATTCCTTAACTTAAATAGCAAATTGTTGCAATCTCTTATTGAAACTACTGGTGAATATTTTGTCAAAACTAAATGCAAATGTTTAAATCTTGAAGTGATCTTAAAAATAACACTTAAATTTCTCAATAGCTTGAAAATTAACAAAGTTATAACGATTTGAAAATTTACAAGATTTAAGTTAAGGGAAATCTCAGCTAGGAATGCTTGTGAAACCGGGGCTAGTTCCCCTTGCTTCTTTTAATATGTATCATGTATTTGATTGCATTTACTATTGCCTTATGTGAGTTTGCCAATTAGATACAGATAGTCTTTTTCTGTAATTAATGTAATGCTTTCTTTCTACAAGTTTCGGCTCAGCACAGTAACCACTGTACCCATACTTCAGGGTGTAAATATACATGCCCGGACGGCTATCATCAGCATTGCGACACCACCACTAACCACTGTGTATGCCAAAGTCATGGTAAGCAAATGCAAATGTTGCCTTGAATTAATTGACGATTTTTTATCCAATCTGTTCATAATTGCAAAAAATGGATTTGTCGCTAAACCACGTGTCCAATACCACGGGGTAATCCTGATACACCGTATTTCATTTACGTCGGAGTATTCCGTCGGTTTTTATTTACGTCGGAGTAAAATCTTACATTTTTGGTCGTTACGCTTCACGTTAAAGAGCAAAGAAGACGATTTTTCATATAACTTTACAAAAACGAAACTTTAACAGAAAGCAAAAGGTTATTTGCATTATAATTGATGGTATTTAACTGCCTCATATAAAATCTTGCAAGAATTATTGATATTTTCGCGTACCTGTAACATTTCTTTTTTTGGCAGGTCCTTTTGTTTAGCAGCTGATTTTAAAAAAGCGGTTTTAGATTCAAATGATGTTTCTACTCAAAATTCTCAAGAAATGTCTACACTTTCATAAACATAGAAAATATATTTTCCTTCATTGCGAAGACAAGCTTGACTCTGCTTTTAAGCGAAATATCATGTTTCGTTTAAGCGGAGTGGCATAAATGTTACGCTTTCCGACCAGCTGTGTTATGCTTTACGTGAAGACATGTTACGCTTTCCGTTAATATGATTCGCAATTGACAGAGCACTCTTTTTTATAACTTTAGATTGAACGTCTTTCTCGATTAGTGTAAACCTACCTATAGATAGTTATGCCAATTACACAAATAAATAAAACCCCCGTGAATACTAGTATCCCTTAACGTTTGTGAGTGACATTTTCGAAAAAGTTAACGTCGCAATTTTCCTTGAATTGCGTCGTTTTAACGGGAAAACGTGAACTGGTGATAATTACATATCCAATGGAAATAACTTTTCCGAAAAAATATTAGGTAAGCCCACTGATAGTAAATGTCACATGAACAACAATATATTTTCGATTTTACATGTATTAATCGAAGGAATTGGGTCGGACAATGGAGTTTTGTAACCGTCTTAGAATTCTTCCACTAATATTCAATTCGCAGCTAATAGACGAAACCGTATTGCCCGGATAAAAACACTTACTGTTGGAAAGCAAACGGAGAAACTAAGATCCGCCCCGATTCGAACTATCGACGGGAAGTACTTTCATCCGTAAGCGATTGCTTTAGACCATTCCTTTACCGAGACGATATGTATATAAAAACACTTGTTGATTGATTGACGTGAGTAATAATGTTTAACGTCCCAGTCAAGAATATATCACTTATATATACCGAGACGTTGCCAGCTGTACGTGAAGGGGCCAAAATTTTACATGAGTATTCCGCTGATGGCATTATACAGCAGGGTTCTTTATAGTTCCAAGCCTACCAAGATACGGGACCTCGTTTATTTTAAATTCCAATCCGAAAGAACCGTGACTTTCATTTCGTAATGGCATGGCGAGTGTTTGGCGAAAAAACAGTCACAACCCACTTAAAAGTCTTGAGTCAGACCTGACCGGGGTTCGAATCCAGGACCTCTCACTTACGGAGCGAGCACTCTACCAACTGAGCTACCGCAGTGGTTGGTTGACGCAAGAGGGCGGGACATAACCAGACTCATTCCATATTCATATCAAAATTAATCTATATATTTTAGAAACATGTGTTTTGTCTCAAAATAATGCCTTCTAAAATACTGATTATGTATTTTGTTAACTTAACAAAGGATGGCGAGTTCTTCATATAGTTTTTCATATCTAGACTAAGAACTACGTATTTTCACTTTTGAAACAATTTTCTTGTTTTTTTATATCAGTGAACTTTCTTTTAAAATCCAAACAAAGGAGCGCATGGTTTCATATGAGGGCGAACGATCATGTGCTTTTCATATCTAAAGGAAGAATCACGTGTTTTTCATATTATATGAAAAGAATAACGCGTTTCATATCAGTACAAAGAATATTATTTTGTCAAATCAAAACAAAGAATCACACGCTTTTCATAACAAAACAAAGAATAATGTTTCTTTCTTATTGAAACAAAGAATAACTTACATTTATATCAAGACAAACAATCGCACGTTTTTTTTCAACAAAAAAGGATGCGCTATTTTTATACCAAAACACAAAACCGCGTATTTTTTCATATCAAACAAAAATTCATAGAAAAAATATCAAAAAATGTCTGTTTAACATTTCAAAGCAATGAATGATGCATATTTATGATTTTTTTTATAGGTAGGTGTGTTTCCGTAGCTGATTGTCCGTTTGTCCATGGTGGTGGATGTCCGCAGGATTCCATTCATTGTGAGAATTATTACTGTCGATGTAAAAACATGCACTAAATAAAGATATTATCTATTATCAGTTCGAGTCTGTACAAATCTTTGTATTTTTGGTAAAGTAATGAATATTAATACATAAATAATTGAATATAATAAAACGGGATTTAACTGTAATGCTACTATAGTTAGTTCCGACGTTGGACATTTGAGCGACAAAATAATGGTACTCTGAGCGGTAGAGTTTGGAGCCATTTGTGGTACTCTGAGCGGTAGAGTTTGGAGCCATTTGTGGTACTCTGAGCGGCAGAGTTTGGACCCATTTGTGGTACTCTGAGTGGTAGAGTTTGGACCCATTTGGAATTTTTCCAAATAAAAGGTAGTTACTATAATAGTACTGGCGTCGGACATAGGACAAAATAGAAAGTTTTGCGGTTCTCGTTCAAATGTTCCGCGTCCGTTCGATCATTTTTTTCGTTCGGTGGGGAATACATGTTTGGAGTAGGGGGCGTGTTTCAATCTATACCTTGCTTGATATAACTTTTGATAGACTTAAAATATCACATATTTTATTACAATATAATTTTTCGAGATTCGAGTTGTTCTACTTGTTTCAGTTTTTTTTTCAAATTTTTAAATTTAGTTTTAGGTTTTTTTTTACACTTTTTTAAGTTTGTGCAAAATTAAACAAAGTTTGCAATCTTTGTTTAAAGGCTAACCTTTAAAATACATGTACTATTTATCTATTCTTATTGAAATTTTTATACATGTATAATCGCTGCATTTGTTTTATATGGCAGTAAAAAAAAAACAACAATGACTTTGAAAGACGCTGTTTTAGTGGCATACTCAACCGCATCATTCATATTTTGCCATTCAGTAGTATGAGGCATTCACGCCATGTGGGGTTTTGAGGCCGTGGTGGCATAACGGATAAGACGCATATCTACAAATCTAGGGTCTCTCACCGCTGTGAGTTCGAGCTACGCTCAGACCACATGTGGGAAAGTGAATTTTCCTTGTCGTTGACCTTTACTGGTTTACCTGGTATTAGTATAATGTGACTGGGGGAGTGATACGCTTGTCTGCGGCGTATACAATTCTGTGAGCTAGCACCTTAAAGTCGCCCTAATTTGTAAACCTGGGTAATTTTCATTCAAGGTCACAGTGACCATCACCTTTAATCATTTGAACTTTTCAACATTGTTCCGAACGGTGATCCAAAAGTTCGAAACTTTATGTTTCATTGGTACATAAATAACGTCGACGAAGTTCTTTCACTGTGAAATTTATTTAAAATAGCGATGATATTGTAATACCTCAAAACTATATCCCTGTAAAGAAGCGAAAACTTAGGTAAATTTAACGACATGTTGGGCTAGACAGGTGAACTTCCACCAGGGAAGTGAGGCCTGGAGCTCAGAAAGGGTAAACACTTCCTCTTTAGCTAGCCACACCCGCCACATAATCAAAATTGTGTGAAAGGAACATTTCCCGGGGATGAAAATCGTCGAGAGGGGTGGTTGGCCTGATAACCGATCTAAGCCACGATGGCGAGATACCCAATTTATTCTCAGGAACATGTGCAACAACTCAAACATAACTACAATATAGGGTTATACAATTTTCAAAAGAATACCAAATTATTTGGCTATGTTTTGAATTTGACAAGAAACTAACTGTATCAATATTGCTCTCAGATTTTACAGAAGTAGACCAGATTTCAACATTGGTCCAGCAGACATGAACCGCCTAAATAAAGTACTCGTCAGAGTGACATGTGAACAGATGGTGCCCAGAGAATGAGTGAGTAATGGTGTTTAACGTCCCAGTCAAGAATATTTCACTTATATCGAAACGTCGCTAGCTATAGGAGAAGGTACAGAATTTTTGCCTGTGCGTTGCGCTGATGGCATTATACAGCAGGGTTTTTTAGCGTGCCAAACCACCGTGACACAGGATCTCGTTTATTTTAAGTTGCCATCCGAAAGAACCGTCACTATCAACTTTCAAGTCTTGGGTCAAACCCGGTCAGGGATCGAACCCACGACCTCCCATTTACGGAGCGAGCACTCTACCAACCGAGCTACCGCAGTGGTTGGCTGCTAATAAATCGTGGAGGTAAATATGAGTAATAACTGATAGTAAGGTTCGAGCAATGTAAAAAAGGCAAACAGCATTAAACTGTGCACTTGATATTAAATAAAAGTATTCATTATGCCTCATAAGAAAAATACGACACTATATAGCTATCTGTAATTTGATTGGATCGTTGGATCAGGTGATCAGGGTGGAGAAAACATCGTCACGGCTGTTAGAACCCTTCTTCGTCCCATTAAAAAAAGTTATCAATATCAAGCATGCGTAGTGTAGCGAAATGTACATCGCTGGCAACCAATGTCCACCATATTTGTTTACCGCTTCAGAGAGTGGTGGTCTCAGTAGTGCAAAAAAAAAATTAAGGTGTTTTAAATAAATTTCAAATCTTGGAGAAATTATCTTCCGACCATCATGATCAAAGCGCGATTTTGATTTTTGCTCTGTATTCATAGATAATTGTGTCCAAAGTTGCGATTAGTCAGAAAACTTAAAAAATGGCGATTTCTGACTGGTACTGCATCACATTATGACGAATAGTTGCATTTTGAGGCCAAAATTAGAAAAACGCGTTCTGATGGTCGTTAGAGCAGTATCTAAGCTCGATATACGAGATCTTAAAAGAAAACTTTGTAGATTTTCTAATCTTTTGACACTCAAAAGGGGCACATGCCGTGGCAGTTTGCCAAAAATGGCGTTGAGTCGATCTTTTCTGTGAAGGTACATAAAGCTTTGTGCAAAACCATATGTGTTGCTCGTCATTATTGAAAAAGCACTATCGCAGAACGTGAACAGCATATTATTTGATTTTTTAAAATAAAATAAAAGCGTTATTTTCTCCGTTCGGTTACTTTATATTTCTATATAACTAGGGGGTACCTTACCTACCTGTCGTGATAACTTTCGAAAATGGCACTGTCAGAGCGAACTCAAATTGTTCTGAGTGGTCAAGACCATAAAATATTGTATTTTTTGTTATGATTTTCTGACCTAAGTAGACATTTTCTTCGAAATTTTGCATTCAGTAATACCGAATAACATCTAAACAGTATTTATTATTATTATTTTCTATCAAAACATGCAAAAATTGTTAAATTAAATGTACTTTTTATGTTATTTTCATTTGTTCATTGTTTATCTACTTAAACAATTTTAATAATATCAGAAACATAATAATAATAATAATAATAATATAGCAATTTAGTAGTAAATTAAATAGCTTTTGATTTGATAGTGTAATAATAATAACATAATTATTATGATTAATTATAAATAGTATTAAAATTGAATAATAATTATTTTTTCTCATGAGAGAAAATTGAGCTAAATTGAGTATAACTAATTAATGTGACTTTCGAATTCCATAAATCTTCCCATTCAAGTAAATTTCTTTTCTTTTTTTTATGTTATTTTTTAATCTTGTTGGATATTTCAACAGTTCTAATGTCTTACCATTAAAATAAAAATTAAAAAAAATATCTGCACCGAAAAAAAATTATTATTTTATGTGGAAAACATGAACAAACATGTGTAATTTGTTTTTTTTTTCTATCTTTTTTTAAATTTTTATAAAGTTAATACATGAAAAAAGCATGATTTTAAAAATAAAGTAATCATTCAAAGAGAGTTATATGGAATGGACAAAATGTAATTCATGCCACGGTCAAAATTCTTTAACTGATAACTGCATTAACTGGTCTTTCAGCCCTTTGACACTGGAGGAAACCAGAGTGCCTGGAGAAAACCACCAAATTTCATGAGCAAACTGACAAAGGAAACAAATGAAAATATCTGTCCATGACTCCATATCATCAGTGCAGTAATCATTAAAAAGTTGGTCAATATATTTACAAAGTGAGATAAATCATTGAACACTTCAATATGTTCCAGGAATTTTTAAACTAATCAAAATTTAACGGGTACAAGCTGCAGATCAGACATATTCGTGTCAGATCATGTGTTACATACCATTCTTTTAATTTTTTTTCATTCAATAACTAAAAAAATGGTATAAGACCATACCATTTTTTTAATTGTTGAATTATTGCATGATAAATTTTAAAAAAGACATACAATACAGGCATCCTAAACAGAGTACTTAGTAATTAATATGATTTCATACAAAAAATGAGTATCCTCGTGTCATGGGTTTTCGGAGTATTAAGGCAGAATCGATTCGAAATTTTTTAATAAGAGATCATTTGTTACATTTGGCTGGTAAACCATTTTTGGAACGTCGAATGTTTTCGGCGCATGTCATTTGTCAACAGAAGGCGTGACTAAAATGCGGAACCGGATTAAAAAGGTGGCTCTATACTGCTGAAAATGTTTACAGCTCTTGAATGCTAATTAAAATAAATATTTTTCCTCTTAATTTTTTGGTGAATCAACTTCGTTTTAATGGAGTTTTTTGTGCGAAATAATCCAAGTAATGACCAACATAACATTGGAATTAATCACGATTAAAGCACACAATGAATTGTTCTTTATATTTTTTTCACCATAATATCTGTTATAGCTAGCTTTCTTTTTTATTTTATTTAATAAAATAAATAATTTTATTTTATTTTTATTTTTTATTTTTATTTTTTTTAATGTTTGATTTTTTGTACTGTAAGAAAAGGGTTCTAAGCAGTGAATTTTTTTCTCTATCACATTTTGTTTACTTGATTCTGAAAATTGAAAATTCCATGAATCATTTATGGATATTCCAAGATTTCAGTTAATGATAAAATAAAACATAAGGATTATAATAAATTGTTGTAATTGTAAATTTACTATAAATATGTGAAGTCACAGGACAGTAAATAAAATAATAATTGTTCAAAGCATTCAACAACATCATTACACAAGTACAGAATTTACATTATTACAGTAAATTGTGTTAACCCTGTAAAAATGGCAGTCCATGACAGGGACAATAAAAATACTATGTAGCCTCAAGTCATTTACTCCACAGCAAAATCTAAGGTGTGTCCAGTGTTAACAAGACGGGAACATGCATACATCCAATTTAACTATGACCAAAGAGTTACATTTTCTCAGTTCACTTGGAGGGAGATGATTTATTACAAACACAACATTTGTCCTCATTACTTTCATTCTCGCTTACATCATCACTTTCATCCGAATCAGACACAATATTTTTTTGTAATCCAGAAGGACCTGGTTTTGGAGAAACTGCTACCTTTAACAAAGCTTTCTTAGATTTACATACATCAAAATCTTTCTTATTTCCAGATCATTTTCTTTTGCCATTCATCTTAACAAATTTTTCTTTTTATTACTATTTTCAATATGTTTTCTGACATCATTCATTACTTTTGTTTCAGTTATTGCCTTACCACTGACAACATGTGACAAAACATTTCTCTTTTTTGATTTTTGTGAGCTAGCTTTAACAACCCGACTTTCTTTATTGTCAATAAATGAAACAATAGCCAGGGCTTTGATTATTCACTCGTCCACTCGTCCTGACGAGTGAAATATGTACTGGGACGAGTGAAGTTGTTATTGCACTCGTCACGGTGCCGAGTTAAATTTATCAGACATATACATCATGGGCTTATTACAATTAATAAACAACAGACAATTTAGTGTAGGTCGGGAAAATCGTGTATAAGGAGGTCAATTTTAACGATCCGGGTCCCATTGTAAAAAAATCTTGCCGTTTTGTTACAAGCGTGAATCAACAAAATCATTTGAACGTTTGCATCATATGTGAAAACCGTTTCGCATTCGGAAGTCACTTAGCGTAACGTAAAATCCAACCGATGTTCCGAGTGTTTATAAAACATGTCAAAGAAGCGTAAACAAGCTGTTTTGTTTGACTTTGAGTTTCTAAAGTCAAAGAAAGAAACCGATAAAGAAGAAAACACCGATCAGACTCCCGTTGATCCTGACGATGACCACGAAGAAGTTGCAGGTGGAAGTATGTCTAAACCCGCTTCAAAACAAAAGTTGCCGGCAACTGAAAGCGAAAAATCCGAAGTTCATGATAAGCCTAAAAAGAAAGTCAGAAAATTTAATCCTGAATGGAAAAAGAAATTCCCTTGGGTAGATTATGATGAGAATAGTGACACAATGTTTTGTTTATACTGTCGTAAATACCCACTAATTGCGGACCAAAAATCAACATTATTTATTGGTACAGGCTCTGGCGGTAATTTCAGAGAAGAAAGTCTCGTTTTTCATAGAAAGTCAGCGAAACACATGGCATGTGAAGGCAAATGGAATGTTGAAAATAAAATAACGGCCCCTCTTGATAAATTATTAGTAGAAATGTCTAAAAATTTAGATGAAACCGCAAAACGTAGGGCATCTGCATTGTTTAATACTGCATTTTATATAGCCAAAGAAAATGTGTCTTTTTCTAAATTTAAAAATCTCTGTCATTTACAAGTTAAAAATGAAGTTGATCTTGGGACAATGTACCAAAATGTTGATGGGTGTATAAATATGATTAAATCTATTGCCACTACAGAAAAATCCAAAGTTTCCAATGATTTGGTTAATAAGGCTAGGTTCATTTCTGTGTTAGCAGATGGTTCTACTGATTCAGCTGTTATTGAGCAAGAAATTGTATATGTTCGTTTTGTTGGAGAGGATGGCCTACCTAAGACACAGTTTGTTGATATTGTTCCTCTTTCTTCTGCAAATTCTGATGGTGTTTTAAAAGGTATAGATACAGGTTTAGAGAATGTTGGTTTGACTAGGAAAAAAGTTGATTCTAAAATTGTTGGGTGTAATTTTGATGGAGCTTCAGTAATGATGGGAAGTAAAAGCGGTGTAAGTAGTAAAATAAAGGAAAGGTTAGGTAGAGGTTTAATCATAATACACTGCGTTGCTCATAATTACATATTATACCAGTTTTAATTTTACTCCCTCATGCAAAGTATTTCCTTAGCTTAATTTGGTAAAATATATTTTGGTCCTTTGGGTAGCTTTTCAACATCTATAAAATAATTTTGGTTTCATAATTTCTGTCTAAGCACTACTGATGATTGATGTTACCAAAGTTTTATCTGATATTAGTAAACAGTTCCAAAATGACCATTTGTTTATAAGTGATGTGTCTGTTAAACTTGAGGTTTGTTTGCTAAAGCTTTTGGAATTGAAAGATGGTAATGGAGAATTTACCACAAAATTAACATCCAATCTGTGCAATTCAGAACTTATGTGTGGCAAAACTAACTCACAGAATGTGAAAACTACGAAATCAACCATGCACTTTGACACTTTGTTCAATAGTTTTATTGACAGTACTCTGAGCTATATTGATAAAAGGTTTAAGGCACTAGAATCTCCACCTATAAGTTTGTTTAAAGTGTTCAATCATGTTGAGTGGCTTAAATTTCCAACACTGTCAAAGTTTGGTATTGAGGAGATTACAGATCTTGTAGATTTCTTTAGACCTTTACTCTCAGAAGCCGAGCAGGATGCAATCCCTGATCAGTGGTTAGAACTCAAGGTCAGACTAAATAGGCAGAGATATATGACACCTTTTGACATTTATACTTCCTTCTTACAGGCAAGGCCTGCAGATTTAACAGCAGTGCTGTTGCTTGTTGAAATAATGTTTGCTGTCTCACCAAGTACAGCTAAATATGACAGAAGCTTTTCTGCAATGAAACGTATTAAGACAAGCTTCAGAAGCTCACTGAAACAGTCCACACTTTCTGACTTAATGCGAATTGCTAATATGGAAGTATCACTTGAGGAATTTGACCCTTCATTGTCAATCGAAACTTGGTTAACAGATGTAAAACATAAAAGGTACATTGTAAGTCAAAGTAGTACAAGTACATCTCAAGTAGCTGCAAATGCAGAGCCTGATCCAGACATTCAGGATCCAGATGACCTACCTGATCTACCTCAGCTAGATCTGAATGCAGTGTTGGAACCTTTTACCGGTAATGAAAGTGTAGAAGAAACAGATGCTGATTCAGTAATGAACAAATAGTTCATACCATAACAAATAAAAGAGAAAAAACAACAGAATTGTATTTTTGTTATTTTTATTTCTAATACTGGTACATAATCAATTTACGAAAAATTAAATCTTGCACGTATGTCACAATATTGTCTTCTACACTTGTGGTGACTGTGCCGAGTTAAATTTCCAAGTGCCGAGTGGTTTTCTTATTCAACTAGGCACTGTGCCAAGTGTAATTAAAAATTCTATCTAAGGCCTGAATAGCACAAGTGTTATCATGATTGTTCCCATCATAATGAGTGTCATTACATATTTCAGCAACAGAAGTATCCAAAGCACAGTCATTATTTATTTCAGTGGCAGTGGAAGGATCATCTTGGGACTCTGATGATAATGACTTCAGAGTAGTGGCAGGAGGAAGTTTTTCTGGTGATATTACTTTTCTATTAAATGGATAAATGCCAGTTTTGCGGAAGGCTGATTTTAAGTTTTCAGCAGACATAGCCTGAGTGTATGATTTGGTTGCTATCTGACCAATGTTGTACCTTGTGATTCTCTGTTTTGTAGCCTTTATATATTTATGCATAGCAAAATTAAGTGCAACAGAATATGGACGAAAACATCCAACATCTAAAGGCTGAAGTAGATGGCTAGTGTGAGCTGGAAGCACAAATAATATGATGATGTTATGTCTTGCCCAGTCTATGAGTTTTTGCGATACATGGAATTTATGTCCGTCATAAAAAAATATTTTTAAACAATGACAGGTTGAACTGACGATCAGCCCTGTACATATTTCATAAAGTGTTCCTTCAAATACCTCTTGAATATTTCACCATTAGACCACCCTGTGGGACTGTCCGACCCATCAGTACCAGGTGTACAGCCATCCGGTAGTTCACTTCTTATGCGAGCTCCTTGGAAAACAATAAATGGAGGTAGAGGAGTGCCAATTGCATTTCCGCAACCAATGACAGTGATGTTTGTTGACCTCTCACTTGTTATTTCAGGAGGCTGAGTTCCCTTGGCAGCAACTACAAAAGGTGGCGTATGTTTATGATTTATTCCCTTTTCATCAATTTTGTATAAACAATGGGGTTTGTACTGCAAGTCATATTTTTAAAATTGTTTCCAACTCAGTAAAGTATTTGTCAATGTTTTCCTGTGAAGCAGCTTTTGCTCGAGAGAAAGATAAACTCCTTGGTTTGTTAAGTTCAAGACGTGGCCAGCGCTCTTTAAAGGACCTAAATTATTGAAGACTCAACGGATTATCTTGGTTTCTTCTTCCACACTCTATGGCATACTGGGAAGCAATATCTACCACTTCCGACCTAGAATAACCATATCCAAGCGATGCCATGAAGGTCACATGATCTGCCAATCTAGATTCTTCTTCCATGCTCAAAAGAGGTTGTGGGCCAGATTTTAAGGTATCATCACTGATAATCCCAGATAATCTGTCTTTTAAGGTTGACTGAGGGATTCCATAAACCTTTGAAGCTTTGTAAGCTGGCATTCCTTTACATCTGATTTTTTGCAGAACTGTAACCATTTTCCCTGGTGAATACAATGTATTTACTCCTGTTGATATTTTCATCCAAGGAAAAAACTTTAAAATTAATCATAAATAAATGAAATAATATAAATTAAGAAAAATATAAAACTTTTTTTTTAAAATTAAGATATAACTTAAATTGTTACAAAGATATGTTTTCAGTGTTCATAAACTATATATCAGTTGCAAACTATTTTGTAAAGAAAATATATAAGAACAGAGCCACCTTATTCTTTTTGTTTTATATTGTACGGACATGGTAACCATGTGACAGTCACGTGACAATATTGATGGAGTCGGGAACGCTGCCAAATGCCAACAACAGTAGCGTTTGCGTTGTTTTTATGATAGCAACGTCGTTTTACAATGATACTTTATTCGGGCATAACAGAAACCACAGAAAATACTATCTGTAAGAACACCCTTGCTATACTTACGAAATTAAGCTTGATTTTCCACATTTTGATTCAGAAACAAAAAGTCCGGATTCTCCCTTAGAAAAAATTGTAATGCACGCGCTTTTAATATTTAGGAAAATAAACACGCGCCGAAAACATATGACACGACGATATATTTTGTAGTAAGGGATAACTGAGTTGGATGAGCATTTGCAGAACTAAATGACTTGGGTTTAATTCCATCTCAACTGGTCATCAAAATTTTTAACTTTCCCTGTTGCAGATAGTCTACCTAGTAGTTTAAGTTTGAATAACAAAACTATGAAATCACAATGATACATGTATACATATTAGCATGGAATTTAATGACAATTTACTGTGGTTATATGTGAAACAACAGTTGACAGTTTAAATGTGAATTAAACAAACTAAATTTTAATGTAAAGAACTGGGTAACTGGGAAGGTGTGTCACATCCACCTGCACTAAAGTATATAAGTTAAAAAATTCACTAAAACAGAATAAATGTAACAAGGAATTTATTAAGATAAAAATAAAAGGTCAAAAATGTACTAGTATTAAAATTTAACCATAAAAATATAAGAAAAATCTCAGGTCTTAAATATTTTAGAAATTGTAGTTTTATACAAACTCACATGTATATTTATGTTATATCTCCAGGCTCTCTTTCAATTGTGCTCCATAAAAAAGGACAGCCACATTTGTTCATAATCCAAACTTGGTGAAACATCAGAACTTTTGATATTCAAAATACTTTCTTGTCATTGACTCACACCTATAATATTAAATTAAGTACTTTGAAAGTATCAATAATTTGCTAGATCCAGCAACAGTTAAAACTTCTTTATAGATTTCAATAAGACACTGATAGCATCATTCATGTCACACTGCAACTGATGAATAAAATTGTCCCAAACAGTATTTCCTGAATCCTTGGATCACAAATCTGCAAAAAAAAAAAAAAAAATAAAAAAAAAAAAAATTAAAAACAATTTAAAAAAATTAATACAAAAAAAAAACACTTTTAAAACAGATGTTATTTAATAAATTTGAATCTCTAGACATTAAATCAATCTTCTTACATGCTTCTTTCCGATTTGAAAACAAACAGTAAAATCAGGACGCGCCAGGGAAATCAGGACACAAATACACTCAGCTAAATCAGGACATCTATACACACCCTGTAAAATCAGGACGTATTGAAAACACACTGTGAAATCAGGACACAGACACAATATTTAAGAAAATTCCTTCAAGTACTTTCTGAAAATAGATAATTACATTATTCTGAATTTAAAATCATTTTATTCATTCCATTACTGAATGTCACCCTTTTTCATACACAAAATACGAAGGGGAGGAAGTTTTTACTTGTTCTTGGGTCACATATTTTCGATCACTTCATGGAAATGACTGCTTGCAAGTGGCGTGGAGTGGATTAATGTTTAACGACCCCGTCAAAATTCTTTCACTTATATCGAGGTGGTCGATGTTGGAGGAAAGCAGGGTGTTCGGAGAAAACCACCAAACTTAGGCAATCAAACTAACAAACTTCCTCACATTAGGATCCGCCCCAGCTTGCAAAAGTGACCACACACTTGTGTTTGACAGAAACTGGCATAAATAGTTGGAAATTGCAAAATTCGACCATGCACAAGTCAAATGAAATGTGTGTTCATTAGAGAATCAAGTACCAACCTCTTTTGTCAAGTTTTTCTCAAACTATTGGTTTGTAACCATGGTCGTTTGCTGTAAGCAGCTTGAATCAAACAAGAATGTCTTTTTGATAATAAATCCCAAATATAACTTATTAAGGAACTATAAGCCAAACAAAACAAGCTTAAAGTCAGTATTGCAAGCAATATATTCCCTTGCCGTTAAAAGTTGGAAATTAAAAGACCGAACATGTAAATAATGTTCAATATTGGGTAAAGGAGGAGTTGCGGATACAAGTTCTCCGGACAATTTAGCATCTAATTCCGCTAATAACGACCAAACAAAAAAGTAACAGAAAAAACCGTTACATATACTGGTCACATGATCAATCAACGGTAACCATTTTTGAATGTGCAACATCGCACTGTCTACTAATCATCTCTGCTAAGTTTCAATCAAATCCCTTCAGTAGTTTAGAATGAATGTGAATACAAGTTCTCCGGACAGACTGATTATTCCACATTTCTGAAATCAAGAACAAGATTTCAGTCTTGACGTAATTTTTTTGTGATTTTAAAAGTAGTCATGTAACAATAAAATTTGACAGAAAGATGAATTTTATTTATTTATTTATTTTTTTATTTTTTATTATTTTTTTTTTTTTTTTTTACAAATTTTACATACATTTTCCAAATATTCGATAGGATGCACCTTAAGCCTTAATTTAAATTTACTGGAATGCCAGACTAAAGTTACTTTTGACTATAAAACATAAATTTAAAAAAATCCTTTTCAAATAAAATGACTTCAATTCTTTATTTTCCCTATTTTTCACTTATCCTACTTTAAACTTGTAATAACAAAATTTAAGTTAAGTCAGAACTTAAATCTTGTTCTAGACTGTATGAAAGTTAGCTAAAAGCTGTACATTTGGATAAACAGACAAAACAATTGTTAGTGAACCTTTGCTTATCTCAGTTTATTTTTTGTTCATAATATACATCAGTATCGCTAATCAAAGTCGACCAAAAATGAACATGTAACAATTAAATGCAACTCTCTTTGATATCATACTTAACAAGCTATAATCATTCCTGATTAATCAAATTTTCTGTTAGAAAAGAGATGAAACTGTGATGTATAAATCCAAATAAAAAAAATCTCATTTCATTAACTTTGATACAAATCAGCCCAGTAGTTTCTGACAAGAAGATGAAACTGTTTCAGCCATTCAGGAGCCAAGACAGATATAACAAATATCATCATATATAATTTGGCAGACAACTATCCAAGGAAAATTCCTGTCAGGTTTAGGTTAAAATTGGCTTAGTAGTTTCATACGAGAAGACAAAAATGTGTCGGTCAATTAGCGGTCATGGCGAGATGAAGTTTTATAGAGGACAATCTATGAAACATCTTCTGCCAAGTTTGGTTCAAACCAACCCATAGTTTCTGTAAGAGAAGATGAAAAGGTGTCCACCAATCAGGATCCACAGTGGATATATTAAAATCCAGCAGTCATGGGATACAGTTTTGGTAGAGGACCATCCAAGGAATATTCTGCCAAGTTTGGTTCAAATTGACCTAGTTGTTTCTGACAAGATGAAAATGTGCCAACCAAACAGGAGCCATTTAAAAAACTGATTGGGTCATCAGATAAAGTTTGGGTATAATTTGGTAGAGGGCCATCTAAGGAACAAATGCCAAAAAAAAAAATGCCTAGTTGTTTCTGACAAGATGAAAATGTGCCAACCAAACAGGAGCCATTTAAAAAACTGATTGGGTCATCAGATAAAGTTTGGGTATAATTTGGTAGAGGGCCATCTAAGGAACAAATGCCAAAAAAAAAATGCCTAGTTGTTTCTGACAAGATGAAAATGTGCCAGCCAAACAGGAGCCATTTTAAAAACTGATGGGGTCATCAGATAAAATTTGGGTACAAAATGGTAGAGGGCCATCCAAGGAACATCCCTACCAAGTCTGGTTCAATTTCATCCTTGCAGTTTCTTTTAATTCCAACAACATTTATCGTATGCTGCATGATATAGTGCAAGTCGTATCCAACAATGTCCTATCCTAACAAAATCTGACAGTATTCAAGGTACTGTAAATGTCGTTAATTTCGCTGGAGGTTAATTTGGCGGTTTTGTCGTTCTGATCATTTTTGAGGGGGTATTTGTGCGAATTTTCCATGTGTACTTTTTGCTGGTGATGTTTTATATTTTTCACATGAGCGATATTTTCACGGTTTTTTCATTCTCCAAATTAGTGAAAATTGTCCCCACATGAAAATAACCAGGTTTACAGTATTTAATTATGTAAATCAGAAAACATTTCTCATTCTAACATTAAATCAACGATGACTTAGCCTAGCAAAAAAATTCTTTTCATTCCAGAGGCGTATTCAACAACGCTTCCGCTTTCCAATTCGCTCGTGAGATCAATTGTGTGTCTACTGAACGGAAGTGAACAATAATATTGCATCTAGGTCTTCGTAATCATCCAGATGCTTTATTAGTTGTCTCAAGTAGATCTAGACACAGGCACTGACTGGAGTACAAATGCCAAAAAATAATTCATATCGGTCATCTGCAGACAAGTTTTAAGGGTCATCTAAGTAGGAAAATTCAAGTGAAAACCATTTGGTTGAAAAGCGTGAAAGAGGGGTATAATTATGAAATTACCTACACAAGCGTGAAGATTTATAATTAAAAATACAGCAGGAATTGATAATTTAAGAAATTCTAAAATATTTGTTGCATGTTTTATGAAAATAGTGCAAAAATACACGTGTTGGGGAAAATAGTTTACACCTTTATAACGAATTAATTTTAAAAAATGAAAAGATATTAAGATAGTCAACATCATAGAGCAGTGCAAGGGGGCCAGAGTTTGATAAAGAAATACGAGGTTTTTAAAAATTTTACAATTTACGATTGATGTTATCTACGATTTATTTACCTTTTAAAAATGCGTGTACCAGGCGTGATATTTATATTCTAAAGCCACTAATAATCCAAAATACAACAAGTCACTAAAATTGCATGGTCACACAATGCTGTTCTATTTGAATTGAGGTGAATATTGTTTGGTTTGAACAATGTTGAACTATATAAAGCCGAATATGCCTCAACAATAATCAAGAAATATACAAAGTTACCTTTTATAATCTTCCCTTGGATCGTTGGTAGCCTTAGAATATGAACTATCACGCCTGGTACACGCATTTTTAAAAGGAAAACAAATCATAGAAAACCTTAACCGTATATTGTCGCGTTTTCAAAAACCTCGTATTTCTTTAACAAACTTTGCCCCCTTTGCACTGCTCTATGACGTTGACTATATTAATATCTTTTCAATTTTTTAAATTACACGTGTATTTTTGCACAATTTCCTTTAAAAAATGCATATGGCAAAATCATGGTCAGTTTGTTAATTTGCATAGCGGCCATATTGGATTCATGATATGGTTGAAATATAAATGACTTTATATAGACCAGTGATGATAAATTGGTCCTGTACAAGTTTTCTCACAAGTAGGATAAATTTTGCTGATACATACTTTGACTGTAAACCGCCTGCCATTGTTTGGGTGGTAACAACATAAATTTAATTAATTAAAAAACCGACCCTTTCAAATTAAAAATCCGAAGCGTGTTATAATTGAGTTCTCATTATACAACATGTTAATTTTATTCAAAATCTACATTTTCTGCAAGTTCGAAGCACAATTTCAATTCTAAAACTAATGATCTTACTCGATTTGCTGATGACGCCGGTGACTACGGAAATTCTTCCACTAGAATATAATGTCCTTCTCCTGTGAAGACTTGCCAATTTTCGGCCCGGGTAAGTTAAAAAATGGATAATTTGCGTGACTGGCATCATGTTTGAATAGCGGCGCGTTTAAAACTGTGCTTATGAATATTAATGAATCACGGTCACGTGATTGTTAGCTCATGAATAAATTGATCACCATTATGCCATATGGCAACAAATATTTTAAAAACTCTTAAATTATCAATTCAATTCCTACTTTATTTTTATTTATAAATCTTCACACTTGTGTAGGTAATTTCATAATTATACCCCTCTTTCACGTTTTCAACCAAATGGTTATCACTTGTATTTTCCTTCTTAAATGACCCTTAATTAATATTATCATTCATACCCTTTTCAGAACGATATAATATACTTGCACAGAGACATAATCAGAAATGCATGTTGGCTTCAGAATCTCGTTAAAATCAGTCTCATGGACACCATCTTGAATCCAAGGCAAACAACATTAGATAGCGACAGCGTCCGTACGCATGTGCTTGAGCGAAAAGTCACTGTTGAACGCTATGTTCACTAAAGCGAAAGCGTAGGTACACACTTTTGATCGAGCCTCGGGTATATTATATTATATTTAATGAGACCACTAAAGTAAAACTCAATTTTTTCTCAACATACATGTATCTTGTGATAATCTTATTTATGACACTTATTTTTGACAGCCAAGGGGTGATATCGTATAACATGTACCAGTACATACATATGGACAATGTTTGGGAGTCTGCAAAATCTGGAAATTACTAATTGGATAGGTGGAAATATAGCAAAAATACGAAACATGGAAAATGTATGAATATTGATGTCCTTGTAATAACTAAAGTCATGGAGTCTGCTATATTGATCACAGACTGCAAGAATCAGGAAGATATGGACACAAACATGGCAGACCCACATTCTGCAAACAAAACATTAGTACTCAAAGAGTCCTTCTGAATTTCAATTTTCATTGTTGTAACATTTTTTTTACATACTGTTTGCTGGTTTTCATTTAAAGCTTGGTTGATTTGATCCTCTTCATCTACATCATCATCTTCTTCAAATTCAACTTTTTCTACAATGATATATATTTAAAAAACATTTAAACACAATTAAGAAATGGCACATATTAAGTGAAAAACAAAATTCTTATTCTAGAGGCTATTAATTCAATTCTACATTTATTATAACAAAAATAGACAAAAGTTGAATGCGCAAGACTCAATGGATGCCTTTGTGCACCCCTTGGTCCAAGTGAATTAAATTTAGGGAAACATGACAAGGTTATGGGTTCATAGCAAAATATTGATTTCTTTTGCTGTTTTAATGAAAACGCAATTTACTTTACCGCCTATAGTAATGTCTGTTGGATTTTGTTTTAGGTTTCAAATAGGTGAACCTCAACATCAAAATAAGAAAACTAATAAATCAACTTCAAAAAGTCACATGCACACCTTTAATATGTTTACAACAACTGTGGAGAATTAAAAGGAGTTAATTATACAAACTGTATACCTTATACTATAGTATGGCAAACTGTAATGCATTGTGAAAAAATAACAAAAAGTCCAATACCCAGTCAAATTTGGAACAATCCTTCAATTATGCTCAAAAATCCACATGCACGCCTTTAATATGTGTACAACAATAATACAGAATTCTAATGTGAATAAAAGGAAATGTTTTTAAAGGAGATTATACAAACTGTACACCCTATAGTATATCCTATTGTAACGTTAAAAAAATAACATATACAAACTGTACACCCTACAGTATATCCTATTGTAACGTTGAAAAATGACAATCTAACACCCAGTAAAATGTAGGAATTTTAGCAATCGACTCTACAAAGTCACATGTACACCTACAATATGTAATAACATATTATATCAGTTTTAATTTTACAGCACTTGACGACTGTTTCGGAATACAGAATACAATTCCTCATCAGTAGTGCTTGGACCAAAATAATGAAATCAAAATTATTTTGAAGATGTTGAAAAGCTACCCAAAGGACCAAAATATATTTTACCAAATTAAACTAAGGAAATACTTTGCATGAGGGAGTATACCTTAGTTTTTGAGAAATTTCAAGTTTTAAAGTTTAAGGAAATTTAGACAATTATAGTATATTTCTGACAATAATATGAAATTATTGCCTACTGAGTTTGTGATATCTTCGGGGCACCAGCCACCAGCAGATATCGGCTCAGGGGTTTAAATTACATATTTACCAGTTTTAATTTTACAGCACTAGACGACCGTTTCGGAATACAAATGTGCCAAGTTTCAGAAAGATCAAAGGAAAACAGTAAAATAAATTTGTTACACAAAATATGTACCCAAAGTTGGACAGATAAAAGGAGTAATGAACAGACTAACGTACAGGACTAAAACAGAAAATTCCCACAATTAGGAACCGGACAAAACTGTTTTTACAGATAGATGAACAGACAAGTTGATTCAAGTATACCCCCTGTGAGAGGTATAGCAACTAGGTTTAGATCGCATCAATTTACTATTTGAATTTTGGAATTATCTTGAGGCTTATGTATACATGTACATGCATATCACTCATATTTAATTTGGATGATCATCCAGTGACTTACCATCATCGTTAATGATAATGCTATCATAATCGTTCCCTTTGAATTCTGAAATCCTCTCCTCATTGATATCATGAAGGATCTTGGTTACTTACGCCACTTTAAAATATCTTTTCGGTAGTCGATAAAACTCTCTGTGAACTTGTAAATCATGGCCCATAAAGTTCGCTAAAACATCTTGCTGCTGTTCACTCAGAGCCAAAACTTGACACATTGTTCCTAGCTGCTTCCGGAGCCCATTTGATGTCATAAGTTCTGGCTGTTTTGCTCCGCAGAGCACTGTGTGTTGCCTTATTGCTACATTCCCATAGAAGGGAGTTTTTGCATTCAAAACCCTTGCAAAAAGATAATCCCTTTTCGGCTGCACATCCGGATTTTTTCTTAGCTTGATGAGCATACGTACACACTTTTGCATATCTTCTGTTAGTAAAACTGGAAATTTTCTACCCCTTTCTTCCTTATTTCTACTCTCAGGACACTGGTGCACAAAGTAGCCTCAAACTTTGGTAGTGCTCCAATTTCATTCGCTGTGCCTCACCAGAACGGTTTATATTGAAAAGAATAACCTGTGCAAGAACAGCTTCTGCCAAGTCTTGATAATTTGGTTCCGGAATTGCCATTATCGCATTAACTTCTTTCTTTAAATGGTTGTGTAATGCTGATACATAATGGCAATACAAGTGGCTTATTAAATTTGTCGATGTGTACTGTGCTTTACTCGATATTTTGTTATAAAATTCTGAATTGTAAAGCTGGAGGAAGTCGATGTAGTTCTTTTTTATGTTTCATCACCATCAATAATTGCATGGCAATAAGCAATATTGGCACAATGTTTTAGGCTGTAACCTAGTTTTAGTGCTAGTGATGGTATTTGGTACCTTCCGGTACGGTAGAAACATTGTAACAAGCAACATTCTTAACAGCAATTAATAACTTCTCCCAATTAATTGGAAATATGGCCTGTTTTAAGTGCAATATTTTTGAGTCAATGTTTACAAAGCAATCATTAATCTAGCAAGTTCTCCCATTTTTGTTGATATCACCTGAGTATTTGACACCTCTTTATCAACATTTTCCAACTGTCAGGAACCAAACTCTTTTAATGAATTTGTCTTTTTCAACAATTAATCTGACTTCACCTTCTTGCATGTTACAATTGACTGTTTTGTACAATTGTGAATAATTTTTGAGCTGCACCGGTAAGGGCAAACGCAATCGAGCCCCCTTAACACCATATGAACAACCAGGTTGCACAGTTTCTTTAAGGCCTTTAGAGGGCATTTATGTCTGTAAAATTCAGTACATCCAAAGAGAGCTTTGCAGTGTTCACACGGTACTAGTTTTTTAACAGCTGTAACTTTTTAGAACCTTTTCGCTTGGAGTATCGTGGAATCACGGTTCCTTGGCCATTTACCAAAACATTATAGTTATGTTGATAGTCAACTTCATAAATAAAGGTCTTGATACCTAGCCTTCTATCTTTCTCTAATAGGCATGCAAGGGCCCTTGTAACTTCTATTTTATCTGCATGTTTCTTCTGTAAGTGCCTTGACATCTGTGGCATTACTTTATTGCAATACAGGCAGTAGTGTTTTTTGTCTGCTCCCTTTCAACCACTTCCAAAATCTTTTTCTTGTACATATAAATTAATAAAATAACTGAATCATTTGCAAAAAACTCCTTATCTTCATTTAATTCAATTTTTTCCTCCTTTCCTGGTTCATTGTTTTGCAATTGTTATTTTACTGTTTTAGTTTGGACGCTGTCAGCATTATCAAATTCATCATCAAAGTCTTTGTAGGATGATATTATGACCTAATACGCAAAAAATGTATATTGTTGTGGACCATTGTATTTGTGTATAAGGATAACGTGTGCCTTTTTGTTTTACATTTTGAAAACATGTATTGTTTATGTTTTAACTACGAATCGTAACACTACCTATGTATTAGGTGGATAATCGTAAATGAAAGGTCAAGTGGACATGCCCATGTTTTCGCCTCGTGTATGTGCGTTTTTATGAAGATATTTCATAATAAAAAACAAACATATTAATCCATGTACGAATCACAATCCAGTAGCGAAGTCAAAACTTTTGAACTGACAAGTTAGATAAGATACGTGAACATTCACTAAGTAAGTGAGGTCGGGTGCTCCTTAAGAGTAAGCATTTCCTGTTTAGCTAGCTCAGGTTTACTGTTGAATATCCAATGTGTGTTATAGAAATGATTTTTGAGTGTCTTTCTCCTGTTTTTCATTCTGTATCGACGCTCTACACAACTGTTCTAGAAGTACAACGTTTTATAGTCATTGCATGGCCATTTCGTGAACCACACTACGTCACGATGAAAACATCATATAAACGTGTTTTTGTGATACCGATTGTTTGTCTCTTGATAAACTCCCCTAAGTTTTATATATATATATCAGCTTCAGAGATAATGGAGATACACTGCCCCACTTAAATGCAGGAACTTGTGTTGTTAAACACCCAGGAACAACGTTGATATTTATTTATCAAGTTTATGCTAATACCGTTATAACGATTATTTGCAGTTTTATAATGTTAATCATCTCAATTTCTTTAGCTGTTAAGTTTCGTTGTAATAAAATGTTAAGTACAAGAACAGTTAGTGCCGAGGAGTATATTACAAGAAAAAGAAACACAATTATGATTTTAATTATCTTTGTAGTGGATGAAATGCCACGTTTAACTACTTTTTGGTGTACGTCTGACTTCTTGACAAGCATAGGAAGAGCGTCGACATGTATTACAGAATACGCTTATGTACTTTTAAAAATAGAGACTCTTTGCTTCCAAGCAGGAGCATGTATGAATATTATCATCTACATTCTGATGAGTAGAGAATTTAGATCAGCATTCCCTTCGTCGCTGTGTTGTCTTTGTCGTTGCCGTGGAAATATAAATCGTTCTATCTAAAAAGATAATTTTTGTGAAATATTTAACCATTAAACTGTTTAAAAAAGAGGCTTCTAGTCGATATAACTTCCAATGCCGTGCAATGCAAACTGAATAACGCGCGCTAGCGCGTTATGATTAGTTTGCATTGCACGGCATTGGAAGTTATATCGACTAGAAGCCTCATTTTTAAACAGTTTAATGGTTATATTTACATTTCACGATTTTTGAAAAATTGTTTTGATATTTTTAATCTTTAAAAAAAATGTCCAAATACTTACCGATTACGACAAGTATGTCCAGTCACTGGAACAGCCAAACAAAATAGTGCGTGAGAAATAGGAACAGATAACAGTGAAATCAAGATAACATCATTAATTTAATCATTCTTTTTTCAACAATTTGTTTTATTCTTACATTTAATCTGCAAATGTTCTCTGTTTATTTCAATATAAAATTACGATAAAAATAGCTTTTGGCCCTATCAGCAACCGCGCATGGATCAACTGCAGACGGTGTAAAAAGTCTTATCAGTCACCAGTCTAGTTATGAAAGTTGAACGTGCAGGACGTGAATGTGGAATTACCAAAGAAACTTGGTGTGTATGTGTTACTGTGTTGATTTATACATGTGCTTGGAATTTTAACTACTATATTTTCATTTTGTGGATTATTACTCATTTGCCTTGTTGAGGAAATTGGTTCAGACGTAGGAATGTCAACTGTTAAATTGGACCGATCGTCGACATGTGGGTGAGTAATGGCGGCAAGAGAGGTGCTGAGTGATTTTTTTTGAAATGTAGACACAGTTCTATTGTAAGAGCGTAGTGACGATTCATTCTTGTGGTTAGACATAAACATTATATGTCGCACTTCATAACCTTCGTCATTCAGATGTTGTATTGCTGTGGCCCTTAAACAGTGAGGGGTGTACATGGTTTCAACACGTGACGCCTTGCATATATCTGATAGAAAGTGTAAATAAGATCGTTTTGCAAGTGGTTTAGGTGTGTACCAAATTTCATTATCTCTCGGATTACATAGTGTTTCTTTGTTATATTGATTGAACAGGCTTTCTGCATTTTTGTGTGTTTTGTTTATCAGTAAGCGCAACATTTTAACCGGACAAATCGTGCCACCAGTTGCATACATCCGTTTATCGGATATGTTGTGTGTGCTTGTCAACCCCCCTTGAAAATTTTTCTGTTGTGTTTCATGTTTTATGGATACATATTCACCATAGTCGTCATTGTGAAATACAAATGAGTCGGTTTTTAATTGGTGATGAAATTCATTGCCACGTGTAATGAAATTGACAGCCAGTTGATACCAAACACATTGTCTAAGAATTACGGGAGATGAGGGGGCATTAGAAAGATAATTTGAAATTTTCATTAAATCAGATTGTTCTATGATCTGTTTATGTTTCACGGGTTTTGATAGCCCGGATCTAACTCTTTGTTTCAGAAGTCCATCTAAAACTCCATTTGATTTTTTAAACTCTTTGTCCCGCACTATGTCCATATTCCTATGTATATTTGAGAGTTGTCGGTTGATTGCGGCTCTTATGCTTATCAGAGAACTCCTGTGGTACACTTCCTCAGTCTTGTCCTGGTTTTCTTTTGATGTCTTTGTCGGTTGTGGCCTGACCTCGCAGTAAAATTTAGCTAACGTGTCATCTAAGCTACTGGCGTCAATGTTTTCCATGTCGACAATAAAGCCGGCGGTCCTTTCTTTACTCCAATCTGAAATAAAGGTTCAAAATTTTCTATGTCTTGTTCAACAAAAACAAGTACATTGTATAAACAAATTTGGCAGTTTGGTTGTTTTATTTGTGTTTTTTTTATTTTTTATTTTTATTGTTATTGGGAAACAAAAAAAAGTCCATTGTGTAACGATTGAAACAGTTTTTGATTGTTTTATGAATGCAACAATAACTTGTTTTGATTGGTATTTACACAGTGTGACGCAATCGTCTTTTATGTATGTGTGCATGTTTGATTTAGTGTCTACTGTTACGTCTACGGTACTTGCATATACATACCTTGAAAAATTCTCATCCCCCAAATGGTGTTTTTTTGGTTGCATTGGACTGCCTAGCGTCAAACAATTCATCCATCTGTTCTTTGGACACAGACTTAAACCGTTTATTGACAGGTGATGGTGTGCATGGCATTTCCGGTTTTGGAATATTTTCTATTGCCGGCTGCTGCAGAATTTCTTGCAATATGTGCTGGTCTATTGTGCTGGATACAGAGCTGGCGGCTGCTGTTTCCAATTCGTCCAGATTAACATCTCTTAAATATTCATCATCACTGGACAGCTCAAGGTTGTCAGGTAAGTAAACAGCAAAATTTCCATACTGTAATTCGAAATCGGATTCCATTTTTTGTTTTTTACCGTTATTATTTTTGGCTACCTGGATGTGTATTGCTCCTGGTATATCATGAAAGCAGACGGTATACTATTGTCATGGTGATGGGTTGCTCGATGATTTTTGGTCTAGTTTTAATAAATATTTATATAGGTGGATTTTATTTTATATTTTTTTCATTGAAATGTTAATTTTTACGAATATTTATCGCGTAAAAAATAAGTGAAGAATATCTCTAATCTCGTTGTGTAGGTATGTTGTTATGGATAGCAGCCATGTTTGTTTACCTTAGATAATGTAGTTCCGTATGTAACAATGTGTTCATACGCCGGTCAGCTGATCAATGGTAATTATAGCTGATATCATTGGTAATTATAGCTGATATAATTACCATTGGTCTCAAACACAGTTATATAAAGCAAACACATTGAAAATGTAAATATAACATATTATCGTTTCTGTTTTATCTAGTTTTGCTGTTAAGTATTATAGATATTGACTTTCTGTCGGCAATCATTGCTACACTCAATCTGTTTGGTATACAAATAAACACTAATAAATATAGTGGTAATAGTTTTAATTTTACAGAACTAGACGGTCGTTTCGGCATACACTTCCTCAGCAGTAGTACTTGGACCAAAATATGAAACCAAAATTATTTTCAAGATGTTGAAAAGATACCAAAAGGATTGAAATATACTTTACATAATTTAGCTAAGGAAATACTTTACAAGGGGGAGTAATTTGCATGAGAGAGTATACTCTAGTTTCATTATTGTAGTGTTTCAATGATTGTAGTAATTAAAGTTAAATAAGAGTTTGAAATACAATATGTTATGGTTTTTACTTAATTTATTAAAGATTTTGCAGCACTAAACGGACATCTCGGAAAAAATCTCATTTGTAAAGCTCCGACTAAAGCTACGGAAAGACAAACGTTTTTAAGATGTTAAAATGAAGAAAAAAAATGATGGACCCTAATGCAATTTGTGAAACAAATGCACCATAAGCAAGGCAAGCAGGTATTTTACTACACAGAAAATAAAAGTTGACAATAGAAATATTTATGACATCAAGTTTTTTCTAATGCTTCATGAATATCTTAAATGAGGTAACACCGACAATGCCTTTTATGTTCCGACACTAGCCGTCATCACCGTACCAAAGCAGCGTTACGGCAACTACTGACGTACTAGTGTCAGTGACGTCATAAAACCGCACGATTTATGCCGAGTTTTCATTCTTTTTGTGTGTAATTCTAGCATACCGGTCCTTTGTCGGAACTTTGTGGGTGTGGCCGACGATCCGTCAATTAAGTTATAAGTGAAAATATTAAGATTATTAGCATCTTGGTAATAATAATAAAGCAGAGAGCTTTTTAAAATTGTAAATCACGAGTAGAACATTGATAATGGCTGTATTTTGATGCCAAATATAAAGAAATGTTATGAAGATGAGCTTAGCAGTACATGCCACAAAAATGTAAAAAAGGTTTATCATTTCTTGACTTAAGTTTGATTTTGATTGGAGATGTTTATCTAGTCGGTCTTTATAAGTCTTAAATATGGCATAAAGTGTGCTTCACCACAAGTGACTACTAGCACTGCCGTTTAAGTGGTATACATATGAATAAAATATTTTTTGCAGTCTTGAATTCTTTTTAACACTTCCGAAAAATAAACTGCTGTCAAGATAGGAACGATTTTATTCTTTGCCAACAAATTTATTTTTCAAAATGTAATTTTGTGTGTTCAGGTCGATTTTATTTGGAGAATTGTATATTCCAAACATATTTTATACAGCAAATATATAATTGCGGTATACTTGATATCTAAACTTTACAACGAACTGTTCATAAGCAACAGTAACAGTTTCTACTGGAACATTTAACTTTATATAAAGAGAATCTATAACAGACTTCAGACTGAGATAATGAAAAGCAGTCGAGTGTTATAATATTTTCATCTCAAACGAGGCGAATTCCAGTCGAGTGGTAAGATATTTTTATTTCAAACGAAGCGAATTCCAGTCGAGTAATCAGATATTTTATCGCAAACTCGTTGGAGCCTCGTTTGAGATGAAAATATCTGACTTGGAATTTCATTATCTCGGTCTTAATTACATATTATACCAGTTTTAATTTTACAGCACTTGACGGCCGTTTTGGAATACAATTCCTCATCAGTAGTGCTTGGACCAAAATTATGAAACCAAAATTATTTTGAAGATGTTGAAAAGCTACCAAAAGGACCAAAATATATTTTACCAAATTAAGCTAAGGAAATACTTTGCATGAGGGAGTATACCTTAGTTTTTGAGAAATTACAAATTTTAACTTGCAGGAAATTTAGACAATTATAGTATATTTCTGACAATAATACGAAATTATTGCCTACTGAGTTTGTGATATCCTCGGGGCACCAGCCACCAGCAGAGATATCGGTTTAGGGGTTTAAATTACATATTATACCAGTTTTAAACGAGTAAATGATTATTTTTTCTCGCATATAGAATCTTTCGTATCATAACAACAATAAGAAAATGGTTTTCTTTTATTAGCCATGTAAGTACTGAAGAATATATTACATATTAGACCGGAATTAATTTTACAACACTAGACAGCCGTTTTGACAATTCCTCATCAATAGTGCGTGGGCCAAAATTATAAAACCATAATTGTTTTTAAGATGTTGAAAAGATAACCAAAGGACTAAAACATATTATATGTTCAATGAATATTCGCAATGAAGGAATAAAATATACTTAGGCGGAGAGTTAGACAGAAAGTGAATGATTGGATATTTAAAAAAGTTTTATGGTCGTCATCACAGTATTGTTGATAAGTTTGATGTCTCTGTGTCCAGGATTGCCCTGGATATATTTGACGTCTCATAGTTCCATGTTCCTTTCACACAATTTTGATTACACACGTGGCGGGTGTAGCTAGCTAAACAGGAGGTGCTTACTCTTCCGGAGCACCCGGCCTCATTTCCTTGGTGGAAGTTCACGTGTCTAACCTAATTTGTCAGTTCCAAAGTTTTTACTTTGGTTCTGGATTATGATTATGATTCGGACATGGATTAGTATGTTTGTTTTTGATTATTATTTATTAAAATAGATTAATTTGGAAATTAACATGAGGAAGTACGCTTTGATAAATAAATGATGAAAAAAAAACCCGCATAAATACGCAAGAGAATTTCGTGTTTACGTGATAGATTGATTCATTTATAGGATTTATGATAACCTTCTGAACAAAATAAATGAATGACATTTAATGATAAATGTCAAACAGATACGTGGTATATTGGTGTATTGAAAGATTGTTAGATAGCGGCTTATTGATATCATACTGGGACTGATGATATATGGAATAACTTATCAAAGATAATATGAGTAGCAGTTGCTCTTTGTTAAATCAAATATGTATAACTGTCAAATATTGCCTACGTTAACAAAACAATCACCATATCAAGTTTCATACATAGAATTAAAATATTGAAGTTTTGCAGCATTTTAAAACTATTAACTTTATGATCTAAATTTTCTCGAAAAACAATTTTATTTGACCCTTTTGTTAAATTTGGGGATTTAAAATGTGGGGAAAACTTATTTTTAGCTTTAATATACTCGTCTATAGCAAAACGATGTCTTCAGCATTTCAACTGTGGAAATTTTCCGTTGTGGTGATATGAACAGTTTTAAACATGCATAATAACTTATTGATGAAATGTACAGTGCATATGTATGAAGCAATGAGTTCGTTCGCCCATAACAAGCTATCGGCAGGAATGAAGATTTCAGATGAAAATCCAAACAAGGTCATTGGAATATCCAAATATATTTTATAACTTTCATAATATGTAGTTCCGAATTATCTAAGCTGTTTTACATTGAACCAAATTGTTTTGTAAATACGCGAGATAGAAAGTATAGGCAAACAACATTGACCTGTCCGCTTGACCTTGATTTAAATATTCATTATTTGCGAGTATATTTAAGTAATAGGATATCGTATGTATATTTCGTCTTTATGATGTTATCACTAATCATGGAAAATGTGAATATGTAATAACTGCGAATCTTAACAATACCTATGTATTTGGTGGACTCTCCTATATGAGAATTCCTAATAAAAGGTCAAACGGACAGCTCAGCCTGTTGTTTACCTGTAACAGAAGTTATATTTATCTTCATGATTTTTTGGCACTTGTGAAACAAAAATCGTATCCTTATGTTTACTCAGAATTAAACAATCAAACATATACATATAGGCAAACAACATTGACCTGACCGTTTGACTTTTCAGTAGGATGATTCATATAGGAGGGTCCACCCAATACATAGGTAGCGTTAGGATTCATAGTTAATACATATACACATTGCCCATAATAAGTGTTCACATCAGGTCGACGAAATATACACGCATGATCCCTTATACACGCATGATCCCTATTACTTAAATTTACCTGTCTATAATGGATATTTAAATTAAAGGTCAAGCGGACAGGTCATTGTTGTTTACCTATACGAATCCATGTCCAAATTACATTCCCAAAGCAAGGTATAACATTTAAAACTGACAAATTCAATTAACCATTGGCATGCAATAACGATTTGAGGCTAGGTGCTCCGGAAAGGTAGCTCTGTAGCTAACTACACCTTTCGAGAAATATAGTCAAAATTACATTCAAACATTCAAAATCTATTGACAGATTAACGTTATTCTAATTACTGCCTAGATTTTCTTATCTGGATTAATATATTTCAGGCCCTTTGATGCTTTTCAATTTCTTGATGGAATTTTAGTTTCATAAATTTGGTCGAAGCACTACTGACAAGGAGTTGGATTCCAAAACGTATATTGCTGTGAAATTAGCGCTGATATAATACGTAATTTAAACCATTGACCCGGTTTCTCTGCTGTGGATGTTTCCACGAGAATATCACAATATTGGTAGGCATAACTGTCGATCCTTCAGATATATACTGTTTTTTATAATTACATTCTGGTTAAAATCTAAAATTCCTCAAAAACAAGGCATACCATACTCCCTCGTGCAAAGTATTTCCTTATCTTAATTTGATTAAATATATTTTGGTCCATTGGATATTATTCAACCGATTGTAGAAATTTTGGTTTCTCAATTTTGGTCCAAGTACTACTTCTACCGATTCCTAAATGGCTGTCTGGTGCTGTAAAATTAGCACTGATATATTATGTAATACAAGTATAATATAAATAATTTATGGCAAACAGATACGCTTCCAAGGATCTTCACATTTGTATTGATAATGCAATTCTTAGCCATTTTTTTATGTTTTTTGTAACTAAGCAGGGTTTTTCACCGATAGGAAGGTTGTTCAGTTAGGGCAATGCCCTATTTTACAACCCTGTCTTTGCAATTGCTACCATTTACGATTGTGGATTTTCTTTGATTATGTATCCTAGTTACCCGCTTGACCCATTAGACTTTTATCTTTTTTCAGCCGTTTCCAGTACAAACATTTAGTCTTTATCGTTCATTAAATGGGGGGATGTTTAAACGATAAAGAAAAGATCTTTTTACAGATGTAAAGATGTATTGATGTATAGATCATTTTTTTAAACAATACAATATGTCCATCAAATGCAAATCCTATCAACCAAACGTAGTATCTATACATTGCAATATATTTATATGTTGCCATAGAAACAATTTGAATGTTCCCATAGAAACAGTTATTGTCGCTTATGAACAATTATCATTTTAAAGCTGAGGCATCAAAGATTCCTAAAGTAAATACTGTATGTATAAAATGAGTTTGGAATATACAATCTGCAAATGAAATCTACCTGGCCACACTGAAAATATTATAAATAAATCGGTCGGCGAAGAAAGAAAAAATCGTTTTTGCCTTGACAACAGTTAATTTTTATTTTTTTAAGACTGTAATACTTTTTTTTACTTAAATCTTATGTAAAGCACTTAAGCAGCAGTGTTAATAAGAATCTCGTCACTTGTGGTGAAGGGCACTTTCTGCCAATATTTATAATGACATTTCCAATCAAACTGAAACACAAACATACCAATCAATATCTAGAGATAATAAAGATTTTGACATTTTTGTGGCATCTCTGCATCCATTTCCTTTATACAGTAAAATCCGTCTTAAAATCAACCGATGTATAAGGGTCACCTGCTTATAAAGGCCAGTAAAATGTTTATCTTAAAAGCTCTATTTTATGTTGTTTAAACCTCTATATAGGGGTCATCTGCCCATAAAGACTACTTTAACTGGCTCCCTTGGGTAGTTTTTATGGACAGTTGTGACTGTATTTTACATCAAAAGTCATCACCAATAGTCTATTCTTTATGTAGAATTTAACATTTTTATGCGACTTTATTTTTATCACTTAGACGACATGTACTTTGGTGCTTATCATCTAAATATTTGGGCTTATTATACCTTAATTACACAAAAGGCCTCATTTAAAACTGTATTACAAACGTGATGACTTTTATTTTTCTATTGTCAACTTTATATTTCTATGCAGCAATATACCTGCTTTTCCTGTATTTGTTTCCCATTTAATACGCCTTGGTAGAGCTTGTTCCCACTACGGGAAGTTTATATAACAATGCCAGCTGACTACAATAAATTGTTGACTCTGAGATATTGCAAGCCTAGGCTTATCAAGGATCTCAAAAAGTTTTATGGCCGTCATCACAGTATTGTTGACACGTTTTTGATGTCTCTGTGCCCAGGATTGCCATGGGTATATTTGACGTTCCATAGTTATAAATTTAATAACACACGTAGCGGGTGTAGCTAGATAAATAGGAGGTGCTCACCCTTCCGAACAACCGGTCTCACTTCCGTACTGGAATGTAATGTGTTTAACTCAACGAGTTTCTATTTTGCTTCTGAATTGTGATTCAGACATGGATAAATATGTATGTTTTAATAACGATATTCACGTAAGTCACGTTTAAAGCTGTGGGACAAACTGGATGATATAAATATTTTTATTGTTGATTTTCCTTTTATGTGCAGTAATGTATCTGGTTGTCCTGCTTATGGTGTATATGTCACAATTGACACGCTATGCGCTATGGTGACTCACTTCAAACAACGAAACAAGCTGCTTGCAAATGAATTGTTGAAGCAGGAATAATAGAAACCTTCGTTTACCCTGAAGAAGCTTTATGGTCGACATCACAATAGTGTTGATAAGTATGATGTCTCTGCATCGAACATTTTCATGGCTAGTTTTGACGACCCAAAGTTCCATGTCGTTTTGATTTGTTTTCATACGTGGTGGTTGTTGACGGCTAAACAGGAGGTGCTTACAATTCCGGAGCACTCGGCTCTACTGAAAAAACATGTGTTTAACGTAATTTAACAGCTTTTAGTTTGCTTTAAAATTGTGATTTGGACACAGATGTGTATGTTTTAATGCTAATTATGCAAACAACATACTTCACAACAATATATGATTAAAAATTAATGGATTTCCGTTTCCAAAAGCTGAGCTTGATTGTTAACCGGAGACATGTCATGGATAATTAAACAATGCATTATGTACGTTATTGTTTGTTTATTTATATATTTGCAAAAAGACAATGGAATTGTTGAACTTACTGTCCACAATGCGTGCAAATATTTTTATGATAGAACAAAAATTCTTGAAGCTGTAAAAGTTTTGAAAATTGTTACCAATATCAAACAAAAAATCAAACACAAACATACTAATCCATGTCCGAATCAAAATCCAGAAGCAAAGTAAAAACTTTGGAACTGACAAGTTAAGTTAGAAACGTGAACTTTCACCAGTGAAGTGAGGCAGAGTGCTCCAGAAGGGTAAGCACCTCCTGTTTAGCTAGCTACACACGCCACTTTTGTAATCAAAATTGTGTGAAAGGAACATGGAACTATAGGACTATATATCCAGGGCAATCCTGGACACAGAGTCATCAAACTTACCAATAATACTGTGATGACGACCATAAAAGTTTTGAGCGCCATGACAACCCTAGGCTTGCAATATCCCTGAGTCAACCATTTATTTGCAAGCAGCCTGCTTCGTAGTACAAAGTCGTTGATTAATTTTTTTTAATCCTGCATATCAATGATTTCTTTATTTCTTAAATTGTTGATTCAGGGATATTTAAAACCTAGGTTTATCAATGACCTCAAAAACTTTCATGACCACCAAGATATGTATTATGTCTCTTTATCTCAAATTATGATGAATATATTTGACTTCATAAGTTCAATGTTTTTTCATTCCAAAGGTTGATCCCACGCGTTGAGTCTAGCTAGCTATTCAACTAGAGGTGCTGGTTCATCCGAAACACTCAGCCTTACTTCTCTGTTGGAATTTCACGCCTGTAACTATATTTTACAGTTTTAAAGTTTTCTTTGATTTTTGGACTGTGAATGAAACATACATCGTGTTGATTTTATTAAAAACACAAAGGATGGTAAATATTTCAGGTTATATAAACAGAATGGCAATTGATACGATTCTATGATATTAATATAATAATTACAATAGAGTTTGTAAAATATTACATCAGCATTCAATAAATGAACAATTATAATTTTTGTGCAATAAAATTATCTGCTTATTTAATTTTAAAATTCCTATAAGCTATGCTTAATCGATCAAAATATTGTTCGAGATGATTTGGTAAATTGCATTATGGTTAATCTATTTTTCTCTTTTCAACATCTTTAAAACGTTTGGCTTTCCGTAACTTTGGCCCGAGCTCTACAAATGAGACATTTATTTTCGAGAGGTCTAGAGCTGCAAAATTATTATAGGTTGAGTAATAATAACATATTGTATTTCAAACTTTTATTTAACTTCAATTACTACAATAATTAAATTACACAGTAATTAAACTAGGTTATACTCCCTCATGCAAAGTTCTCACTCTTGCAAAGTATTTCCTCAGATAAAATCTGGAAAAATATATTTTGGTCCTTTGGGTACCTTTTCAACGTCTTAAAATAGTTTCGGTTTGATATTTTGGTCGAAGTACCACTGATGAGGAATTCTATTGCAAGTCGACGGACTAGTTCTGTAAAAATTAAACTGCTACCACTATATTAATTAATGTTTATTTGTATACCAAAAAGTTTGTGTGTAACAATGATTGTTAAATTTTCTGAGAGAAAGGCAATATCTAAAATACTTAGCAGCCAAACTAGACACGATTATATGTTATATTTCACAAAAATGATCTTCTTAGATTGGACGATTTATATTCCCACGGCAACGACAAAGACAACACAGCGACGAAGCGAACGCTGATCTAAATTCTTTACTCATAAGAATGTAGATGATAATATTCATACATGCTCCTGCTTGGAAACAAAGTGTCTCTATTTTATAAAGTACATAAGCGTAATCTGAAGTACATGTCGACGCGCTTGCATTGCTTGTCTAGAAGTCAGATGCACACCAAAAAGTAGTTAAACGCGGCATTTCAGCTACTACAAAGGTAATTAAAATCATAATTATCATAATTGTGTTTCTTTTTCTTGTAGTTTGCTCCTCGGCACTAACTGTTCTTGTACTTAACATTTTATTACATTGGAAATTAACAGCTAAATAAATTGAGATGATTAACATTATAAAACTGCAAATAATCGTAATAACGGTATTAGCATAAATATAATAAATATTTATTATAAACGCCGTTTCTGGATGTTTGACAATACAAGTTCCTGCATTTAAGTAGGGGAGTGTATCTCCATTATCTCTTAAGCTGGTATATATATAAAAGTTAGGGGAGTTTAACAAAAGGCAAACAATCGGTATCACAAATACACATATATATGATGTTTTCATCGTGACGTAATGTGGTCCACGAAATGGCCATGCAATGACTATCAAACGTTGTACTCCTAGAACAGTGGTGTAGAGCGTCGATACGGAATGAAAAACAGGAGAAAGACACTCAAAAATCATATCTATAAAGCACATTGGGTATTTAACGGTAAACTCGAGCTCGTCTGTGTTGTAGAGTTTAAAAAACGGACCCAATCCGTGTTTTGTCAGTCCTGTTAACGTGCCCGAGATTGCAATTCCAATAATTATAATTGTAGTTGGTCTCCTTTGCATTTTCTTTGTAAATATGAATATCACTACAATATTAACAACGAATGTAACGTATGAAAGTAATGGGTTTAGGATTCTTAACACCGACTGTAAAGATGATGTGGTATAAAACTGTTGACTAATATACGGGTCAAACTCGGGCATCTTGTCTGTAGGCAGGTAATTTGAGTTTCCTTTTATATCAATGAATCATAAATAAGTCTTCCAAAAAATTTAGAACTTAGAAACAAGAATCGTTCATTAGCAACATTTATATATATTTGGTTATTTGACTTCAAGCAACATTTAAACCAGTCATGAAAATAGAGATCAACAAAATACTATTGTTTTTAGGCTGCTAGGAAATTGTTCCTTAGAGAGATTTATTGACAAAATGACACACAAGCGCACAAAACATTAGAATACAATATTAATATCACATAAATTAACATTTTACTTCGAGATCAATCATATTTGAAATCACGCCTATTCTGGATCCGAATAAATCGACATATAACTTATTCAAACAATAAACATAAGTAATACGAAACCATATATCTCATCTGGTGTGTTTGTTAGTGTAAAAAAATCTAAAAGCTTCATCTTCATTGTAATTATCTTCAATGGAAATGAATAAGATTTGTGTTGTATTAATTTCCATCTGCATACGAGATAAAAACGAATTATTTCAATTTAATAAATATGTAATCGGGTAAGCAATGTTGTTATTTTCTTTATACCGTTTTTTTATACAAACAAGAACCCTCCCTGGACAACAACATAAGTTTTTTTTTTTTGTTAACTGGTACTTTGAAGATTTCATAAAAAATCAGTAATAACAGTTAGGTTATATTATTATTGAGGCAATGGGGTAAGTATACAAAATTGACTTTATAAAATGAACACACATCCCATATATGTTTAAGTCTTTCAAAATTCTTTGACGGAAAAATTGCAATTAAAAGATTTTTGTTTGACAAACATCGAAAAAATACATTTTTACACATTTTTCAACGAGTTTTTGACCATGAAAATAAACAAATTTCTTAAAAATGTTTATATTAACACTAACAATATAGTTATTTTATTTTTATTAGTTAAGGCTAATGGGGTCTCTATCAGGGGGAAAAGTACAAAAATGTAAACTACAAACTGAATTGCTTAGGAATAAATGACCAAGAAGTAGGTAAAATGGGTAAAAAATTGAAATTAATCAAAAGGGTTAAATTTCATATATTAAATAATTTGGTCCTTTGTGTAGCTTTTTAACATCTTCAAAATAATTTTGGTTCAAGCACTACTGATGAGGAATTGTATTCCGAAACGGCCGTCTAGTGCTGTAAAATTAAAACTGCTATAAAATGTAATTTAAACCCTGAGCCGATATCTCTGCTGGTGGCTGGTGCCCCGAGGATATCACAAACTCAGTAGGCAATAATTTCGTATTATTGTCAGAAATATGCTATAATTGTCAAAATTTCCTGCAAGTTAAAATTTGAAATTTCTCGAAAACTAAGGTATACTCCCTCATGCAAAGTATTTCCTTAGCTTAATTTGGTGAAATATATATATTGGTCCTTTGGGTAGCTTTTCAACATCTTCAAAATAATTTTGGTGTCATAATTTTGGTCCAAGCACTACTGATGAGGAATTGTATTCCGAAACGGCCGTCTAGTGCTGTAAAATTAAAACTGGTATAATATGTAATATAAACCATTGTTAAATTTACAGTTCTTTTACGTCGGAATACCATTCCTCATCAACTAATTTGTCAAGTATCATACGGATTCCAAATAAAAGCCATCAACAAAATGTTGGGATTTTTGATAAATATTATAAACTTAAGATGCCATCAACACAATGTTGGGATTTTTGATAAATAATATATTTGTTGTGTTTGGTAATATAGTTTTTCAGGAATCAATCGGTATACCAATGGGTACAAACTGTGCAAAATTATTTGCCGATTTGTATTTTTATTCTTATGAAGCAGAATTTATGCAGAACTTTGTTAAATCTGGAGAGAAGACTGTTGCAAAATCATTTAACTCAACATACAGATATATAGATGACGTTCTGTCTCCTAACGATCTTAAATTTGAAAACTATGTGAATGTCATCTATCCTAATTAGTGAGCTTGAATTAAAAGTTACGACTGATTCCTCAAGTTTTGCTTCATATTTAGATTTATACCTGAATCATGACGTCCACGAAAGGCTACATTTGAAACTTTATGACAAACGTGGTGACTTCAATTTTTCTATTGTAACATTCCTTTTCTATGCAGCAATATACCTGCTTCTCCTGCTTATGGTGTATTTGTTTTCCAATTAATACGCTATACTACAGCTTTTTCCCACTACAGGGACTTTGAACAACGAAGCAGGCTGCTTGCAAATAAATTGTTAACTCAGTGATATTGCAAGCCTAGGCTTATCAAGGCCCTCAAAAAGTTTCATGGCCGTCATCACAGTATTGTTGATAAGTTTGATGTATCTGTGTCCAGGATTGCTCTGGATATGTTTGACGTGCCATAAGTCCATGTTCCTTTTACACAATTTTGATTATACACGTGGCGGGTGTTGTTAGCTATACAGAAGGTGCCTACCCTTCTGGAGCACCAGGTCTCACTTCCCTGGTGGAAGTTCAAGTGTCTAGCCTAACTTTTCAGTTCAAACGTCTTTACTTTGCTTCTGGATTGTAATTCGGACATGGACCAGTATTTTTGTTTTTGATTTAGCCAAGTAATACTTTGCATAAGGGCGTTTACCTTAGTTTTTGAGATTTGTGTTACTTTTTATCCAGCAGAAAATTTAGATAATAATATAACGTTATTTCTGACAATACAAAAGTGTTTCTTACCGAGTATATGACATTCTGATTTCATATTTATGATATCGTAAACATCCAAGAGCAAATGATAAAATTATTGCAGTTTTATTAGAATGCATCAAATATTTTGATCATAACATCATTTAACATTCAATATAAAGTTTCACATTTTAACATTCAAACATTGTTCAAAATCTGTTTTGTTTAAAAATATAATTTTAATAAAAAATAATAAACACATCAAAGACTGCATACTTATATGAGCAAATATTTTCGGCACTAATGGATTAGTACAAAGTATTTTACTTCAATATAAGTGAATATCATATACATAACGATTAACATTTACATCTTAACTAGCCAACACGGACACTTAATAACCAATGGTCCTGCTATGCAATTCTCCTGCATGTCGATTATATTGTTAAGTGCTCCTTATAATGTTCCCAAAAGCATGTTTACTATTTAATCTTTTCTCTTTTTTAAGGTTAACACTTTGGTATATAGTGTCCTTCATGTACAATATTCACATTTCTCGCATATGTGACTGTTTAATCTCACGCAATTAGTGGTACGATAATAAATAGTAAGGGACGTAATCTATTATACGTGGATATCATAGCATAAAGCTATCCCCTAACAACTGATTTCTATAATTTTTTATATTATTTTGTTATTATCATTTATCAAAAAATTATTTTGACCAATAAGTGTATAAAAAGAAAATGAATTTTGTTGTTATTTAGAATCGCGTAGGTCCACATTCCTGATCTGAGCGACACGTTACGAGTCTAAATGACGTTACAGCATTATGTCATATGTGTATATCCGCTGGCACAATCTTAGCAGGAAATTCCAATGCATTTAGACCACAATTAAAATTTATATGCGAGAAAAATAATCAATTACTCGTTTCAGACCGAGATGAGGAAATTCAAATGTCGTGGTCGGAGTATCCTTGTTTCAGATGAAAATATCTGAGCACTCGACTGAAATTTCCTAATCTCGGTCTGAAACTCGTTTTAGATTATCTTTATCTTGATATTTACTCTAGCGTCGATGGTTTTATAATCAGTGGTTCATGTTGTAAGCTGAATTTGTCTTTTTTATCGCGATTGTTTTATTGATTTTATTTGTCTGTGTCTTTCATAGCATTGGCTGCTGTCAAGTGTTGTTATTTTCATAAGCTTTTTCTTGATTTTAAAGGTTGTTTTTAGCATGGACCGGTATGTAAGAATCAGAATATTAGATAACAGTTTATAATAGTCTGTTCTTTCTATCAACATGGTATTTGTTAGACGTTGAGTGTTTAGATTGACAATCAATTTAAACCAGGCCAAATCATAATCCAAAAACATAAAGATTGAAAACTTTAAAACTGGCATTTAAACAAAATGACTGTATCCAAGAACTGAAATTTCTATATTTAGAAGTTTACAAGAAACATACCAATTATTAGTCCGAGTCACAGTCTCATAGCAAAGCAAAAACTTAACTGTTAGACCAAGCTTAACACGCAAACTTCCGAAATTAGGCAGGCTTCTGTGGAAGGTTATACACCTAAGGCGTTGGTAAGCCTAGGCTTGCAATATCCATGCGAGAACAATTTATTTATAAACAGCTTGCTTTGTTGTATAAAGTTTGCGTAGTTAGAACAAGAGGTTGCATCTCTCTGTATTTAAGAGTTTTTGAAAGTAAACATCTGTGTTTAGTGTTTTTAATTATATTTATTTATATTGATTTTTATTAATATCTAAGTCTAAATATTAACTTATTTTTGACATTAGCATGTTGTCACATAAAACTATATCCATTTATCAAAATTAAGTCTATGAATATTATTAATAACACGCTGGAACACTTTCTTGTAACATCAGATCTGGGCATGCTACAAAATAGAGATAAATATAATTAGAACTAATAATTATCAGAAGTAGCAAAGCAACTTAATGATATATACCTAAAATAGATATGGAATTTACACACTTTTGGTTACTCAAAAATAATCTTTCTGAAGATTTACGAGTATATTTTTGCATATGTTGCACATGTGCGATTGATTGAGTGATTAGGGTTTAACATCTCAGTAAAGAATATTTCACTAATATTTCACGTTCCTAGCTATAAAGGGAAAATATGTTTATCTTTGTAGTGCGCTCAGGGCTATGTGTATGGAAGATTCTTAAACTGCCAACCCTGCCTGCCCTGAAACGGGAGATCGGTTTTAAAGTCTCTTCCTAAAACGCACGGACATGTCTGCTTGACCTTTCATTAGAATAATCCACCTAATACATGGGTAGTGTTAGGATTTGCAGTTAAAACATAAATAATACAGTAAAACCTCGATTCATCGCCACCATTTGTTCAGTCAAATTTTGGCGTTATAAAGGGGTTTGGCAATAAATCGAGGGAGGCCCATAAAGAAAAACATAAACAAAATGGATTTTGGGACTTCAAAATAGTGTGGCGATAAGTGAGGTGGCAAAGTTATCGAGGGGCATTATAACGATGTTTTACTGTACATGTTTTCACAATGTAAAAGAAAAAGGCACAAGTGATCCTTATACACAAGTGCAATGGTTCTATTAAATATCAAGTGGAGAGTGTAATGTTGTTTGAATATATTTTGACATTGCTAGAACCCCGCTATATGTTATTACTCATACTTACCTCCACGATTAGTTAGCATCACTTTGAGGTCTCGGTATACAATCTGTTCACACGTCGCTCTGAACAGTACTTTATTTAGGCGGCTCATATCTAGTGGACCAATGTTAAAATCTGGTCTATTTCTGTAAAGTCCAATAGCACTATTGATACAGTTAGTTCTCTTGTCAAATTCAAAACATAACCAGATAATTAGGTATTCATCTGAAAAATGTATAACCCTATATTCCAGTTCTGTTTGAGTTGTACCTGGAACAAGAAAAGAACACACTAACAAACCTGCAGATAAATCAAATTCACATTTTCCTAAAAATGAAGTGGTTATCTCCACATTGTGGCTTTGGATGGGTGTATTCGGCCAACCAGCCATCTAGATGACTTTCATCCCCGGGAAATGTTTCTTTTACACAACTTTGATTAAGTAGCGGTTGCAGCTAGCTAAACATGAGGGGAATACCCTTCCAGAGCACCCGGTCTCACTTCTCTGATGGAAGTTCACGTGTCTAGTCTAACTTGTCAGTTCCAAAATTTTTACTTTGCTTCTAAATTGTGATTCGAATGAATTTTATATGAAGTATTGAAGTTTTAGAGTTTTCGCTTATTTACAGGATGATAGTTTTAATGTGTTGCAATACACCGTGATCTTGAATGAATGTCGACTTAATAGAGCTTTATTTATGTATTAAGAAAAAAATTAAAGTTTCGAGCTTTTGGATCTCCATTCGGAACAATGTTGAAAAGTTCAAATGATTAAATATGATGGTCACTGTGACCTTGAATGAAATTTAGCCAGGTTCATGTAATGATTAGTGTCTCGTGCACCAAAGCTATATATTAACCTCAAGCAAACCAATCCATGTTTCAATCACACACTCTAAAACAAAGCAAAAATATGAAATTCAAAATAATTATAACACATGAACTTGAGACCTTAGATTCTCTGAACGAGTAAATATTACCTGTCTAGCTAGCTGCATCTGCAACGTGTAAAATCAAAATTAAGAATGAATTCCAAAATGAAATTATAAAATATGAAATATATCTAGTAAGGATACAGATAACCATACTTTGCAACACTGTTATAACGGCCATTAAACATTTTGTGGTTTTGATAACCTTGGGTTGCAATATCCCGCCCAGATTGAACAATTTCTTTGTATCAAACATGCTTCCTTGTAAAATGTTCAAATGAAATTTCATCTTCAGGTCCTTCGTTTCATTACTTCATAAAAAATATTTCACTGAAAAAAGCAAGTCAAGGTAATTCGGAAAATATAAAAGACAAGTACCTGGGTGAGAAAATTTTCGTATCAAGTTTCATTATCATCGATGTCCTCATTCAAATAAAGAAGCCGTTTAAGTTAAAAAAATATTAGAAAAGACCTAAAATTTACCCATAGGAAAAAGAGCCACAGAAAGGCTTTCTTTTAATTAAAGGGAAATAACTCGTTATATTTCGATAACTGGTTTGAAAGCTTACCATATTACCAGCTGAAATAAGTTTATTCAAAAAGTTATTGTTCAGTTGAGTAATGATAGTTTACGATCATTCTCATGAATTGACCTTGACATGTTTGCATAGCAAATATACGGAAAAATACTTCAGTAAAAAAGAAAAAAGACCACGTGACATTACCATAATGGACAGCACATATGTTGGTTTACCAAATTGCTCAACATATAGATCAACTGATTGAATTGCGTCTTACGTCCTAGTCAAACATATTTCACTTATAGCGAGACGTCACCAGCTATATGTAAAGTGACAGAAAACTTTGCAGTGTGTTCCAGGCAAAGTGAAGGGAAGGTTTGATAACGTGCATTGCATATCATGACACGGAGTATCAGGTTTTCTCTCTGAAGAATTCCATGCAAATTTCTAAATGGCGAGTATATGACCAAAGGACAACCTCAACCTAATTTTCTGTCTTGGCTATGCCTTGATCGGGGTTTTTACCTTTACCTCCCAAATATAGAGTAAGTACTCTCTCAATTGAGCTATTGTAATGGTAGGAAAACTAAGAAACGGTCGTCTAGTGCTGTTAAATTGAAACTGGTAAAATATGTAATTTAAATAACCCTAGCCCTGAGCGCACGATATCTTGTGGCTGGTGGCCTGGTGCCCCGAGGAATATACACAAACTCAGTAGGCAATAATTTCGTATATTGTCAGAAAATATATACTATAATTGTCTAAATTTCCGGCAAGTAAAATTTTAAATTTATTAAAAACTAAGATATACTTCCTCATGCAAAGTATTTCCTTAGCTTAATTTAGTAAAGATTATTTTGGTCCTTTCAGTAGGTTTTTAACATCTTCAAAATAATTTTGGTTTCATAACTTTGGTTTAAGCACTACTGATGAGAAATTGTATTCTGATGAAACGGCCCGTCTAGTGCTGTAAAATTAAAACTGGTATAATATGTAATTTCATACTTGCAAAAAATGTATAAGCATTTTTTCCTGGAATTTTCTTAGATTGTAAAGACAATGTTTCACAATAACCAGGGTCACGTCCTAAACTGCAATTAAAAAAAATATGCAAATTAAAAAAGCTTAAAAATTTCAAATAATTTATTATGTTTATAAATTAATTTTATATTTAAAATGATTTTCAGTCTTATTCAGAAAAAGTCTATTCTACAGCAACCGGCTGAAGATTAAAAAAAATCTGAAGGATTACTTGGACAATCTCTGGTTCTAATACTTTGTCCAGTGTGAAGCGTATGAAGACCTTTGATTTTTTACATTTTATACTACTATCCTTTATTTAAAATTAAAGAACGTTCTAAACGAAATATTCACTCGTCATTCTTTACAAAAATGGTAAACCAAGATACAAACATCTAGTGCTGAATAGAGATTCTGGTTATTTTGTCAAGCCCCATTTGGAATCCAAACAAAAATATACGAAGATACCATCAACAAAATTTTATTTGTAGACGATATATTTGCTGTGTTAGAATATAAACCTTCAACAAACAATCGGTATATCAATGGACACAAACTGTGCACCATTTGTTTCCTTAATCGTAAGCTTTATGGTGTATGTGTTCACAATAATTACGCTGCGGTGAAGCATGTTCCAACTACAGACGCCTAACACAACGAAGCGAGCTGCTTACAAATAAATTGTTGACGCAAATATATTCATGCTAGGCTAATCAAGACCTTCAAAACGTTTATGGCAGTCATCACAAGATTGTAATCAGACGAGTATAATTCCTCTGTAGCCGAAATTATCCTGAATATATTGGCGTCTCATAGTCAATGTTCATTCATTCCCAAATTTGATACTCATGTAGCTATACGATGTGGTTCTTATATCGCCAAAGCGCTGCCCCAATAGCCCTGGCGAAAGACCACGTGTTTAACCTAAATTGTCTGTTTAAATTTTACTTTGTTAGGGATTTGTTTTGGTAATAATCCATATGTTTGTCTTTGACTTAAATATATGAGCCGACTAACATTTATATGAATTTGTTCTATGCTATGTATCGATTTTCGATAATACAGTCCCATATTCAATGGTTTTTGATAGGTGCAACCGCAAACATTCCTCTTCTTTGAAAACCATTAAAGAGATTTTCATGAGAATTATGCTTTTAAACCTCTCTAGCCATGTAAACAAAGGGGGCGCGCGCACGCGCTCCTCTTGTGCATACTACGACATTGATATAATCGAACCCCCTATATAAAATACCTGCTTACAAGACTATAATTCATTAATTACCATGGTGAGTAGATAATGTAAAATGTGTTTACAATAAGGGTACAGGTAGTTATGTGCGTTCTACTATTTATTAACTAGTTCAGTAACAATTCGTTTTTGAGCTTTACCTCTTCTACGGAGAAGAGGTCGGCTATGTTCGAATCCACTCGTACATATCTAACGCAAAACCTCTATTTTTCTCCATTCCTGAACTGACTGTCTCGTTATAAGTGAAGCTATATTTGATTTAGGCTTAAAAGTTTGTTTTTTTTATTTATTTATTTTTTTTTATTTAACATTCAACTTTAACATTGTAAATAACACAATAAAGTTAATAAACAAAATATTTTTCCCGTTCGATTCAAGTCCCCGGGATCCTGTCTTACTAGACAAGATTAATCCGTTAACCGGCGTGACTTTATCTTGAACTTGATGGACAATGATTCAAAGATTATGCTGATTATCACGTGCAATAATGATATAGTGAAAAGTCGGTCAGCGACAATGTGGCAGAGCGTCCATTATTATGGAAGAGTCCATGTAACTTATATAGCCCACCGATAGGGACATACACGCAGGTGTAGCTGCTAAACGAACGCATGAAGGTGTGAATATACGTATACGACAGCATGGTATATATAGTACCCATTGGTGCACAATAAACTCGCTCGTGTTTACATAACCGTTGACTCTGCCATAAAATCGGTGACGGACTAAAGCATTTCGTGGGATTATATTTGGAAGCTAAATATGAAACCAAAAATGTGAATTACAGTTGTGAATTACACTGACAAAGCGATTACAATGGTCATCTTTATTCACGGGTGAGTATGTACAGTTTTTTTTATTGTCGACAGGATCCCGAGGTATTTGAAACAAACTCATTACAATAGTACATACACATTACATATATAAACATACATAACTATCTCGGTGAATGTTATTTTTTTAGAGTATATAGAAAAAAAAGTGGGTTAAAGAGGTAAAAGACAGAGATAAGAAGTAAGTTGCCGGGATGACACGTTGTCCTGCGAAAATTGTGTTTGTATTATATCAATAAGAGGAGACCATCTAGCCAGAGAGTGTTATTCTTCGGATCTACAATTTTTAAATAAAATATACTTTTCAATTGAAATTTCATTTCTATAAATGACTTGAGAGCCAACAAGTTGGGTTTTTATTTTGTATTTCATTTTATATGTAATATTTTGTATTGATAATAAGCCAATTTTCAAGTTATTCGTTGCTGAATATACCCTCTTTACAAAAATGATTGTAGTCTTGTAACATTTATATCACATTGAGTTTTGTCTAGTACCATTGTTTGTTTTAAGCTATAATCTATGTGTCAATTCACACGTCATAAAAAGAGGTGATCAATGGTTTCTGGGTACAATTACAAAACGAACATGAATTAGAATTTTATCATTCATCTTATTTAGCGGGAAAATTTGTGCCAAGAATCTATGTTATAATTCTATACTGGAACCATTGTAACTGAGGTTTCTTGGCAACAATTAAAGGGAATCTTATAATAGTGTGTCCATGTTCGGTGTGAATTTATATCCTAAATTTGACCATTTCTTTTGAGATTTGGGCTTGCTTGTATAACTATTCAGAAAATTATAGATATGTTTACAACCCGATTTCTGTTTATTTATAAGCTGCACATCTACAGGGATAATGGGTTGTTGCTTTTTTGTGCAAAGTTGTATTGGGGTGGTTTTTTGACCTATAATCTCTAATTGAAAGTTTTAAAGATGCATGTTCTAAAAAATTTGTTTTTAGTTTGTAAGTTCTTTTAAATGTTTCAAAATCCAGTATATTACTATTTTTATCTAAAATATCATTAACATACACTATTCCTGCGTTCCAATATGTTTCATAGAAAAATGATTTCCCGCCCTTTGTTATATCTTGATTATACCAGATAGGTTGATTTTCAAAGTTATTGTTTAAAAGTTTTTGTTTACTTCGTATTATTTCCCAGCTATTAAGAACATCTTTCCAGAACTTATTCCTTGTTTTCGTTTTAGTTTCTTTTAGGTAATCGTTTCCGAAAAGTATCAGCGAAGAAGTGTTTGTTTTTATTTCTGTTTCAAATAATTTTATCCATTTTGAATCATTTGTTATCGCTCTCCTTATCCAGATAGATTTTAAGGCAGTTGAAAATTTTATTATATTTATCATTTTTAACCCCCCTTCTGAATATTCTTTCACAGCTATATCCCTTTTTATTTTTTCTGGTTTATTTTGCCAGATAAAATTAAAGAAAAGCTTATTTAGCTCAGTCATCAATGTATCTGTGGGGTTTGGAAGGGAAAGTAGAAGGTATTTAATTTGAGAAATTATTAGACTTTTTAGGATAATTATTTTTCCTATAATTGTTAAATTTCTTCTTGACCATTGCTTCAAGAGTGCTTTCATTTTTTCAAGTTTTGGATAATAGTTTAATAAAGACATTTTCTTTATATCAAGTGAAAAAAGTACTCCTAACATTGAAAACTCTGTAGAGCCCCAATCAAGGTTCCATCTGTCATGATGGTACACCTCTTTTGAGAACTTTTTACTACCAATCCATATCACCTTTGTTTTTGTTATATTTATATGAAGTCCAGAGATTTTATCGAAAATATCAAGTATTTGCAGCGCCGCTGTCAGAGACTCGGGGGACCCATCTAAGATTAGACTTGTATCGTCAGCATATTGCGAGATTTTATATTCTTCACCTCCTATTTCGATACCTTTAACCTCTTTGGAATTTCTTATAAGAACAGACATAATTTCTGCACATAGTATAAAAATGTAAGGGGAAAGAGGATCCCCTTGTGTACAACCCCTCTCTAGCAAGATTTTTTCAGACAGAGTTCCATTTTGTAACACTGCAGAGCTTGCTTTATTAAAGAAGGTTTTTATCCAGTGTATAATTGAGTTTTTAAAATTAAAAAAGCGAAGAACGTCTATAATGAATTGCCAAGATACCAAATCAAAAGCTTTTTCGAAATCAATTAACAGTAGCATACCGGGTATATTATGTTCCTCGGTATAATGCATTATATCATAAATTAACCTGATATTTTCGCCTATATATCTGCCTTTTAAGAAACTCGTTTGGTCTTTATCTATTAGTTTGTTTAAAACTTTTTTAATTCTGTTTGCAATACATTTACTGGCTATTTTATACGTACAGTTTAATAAACTTATAGGCCTCCAATTTTTAAGATATTGTTTTGGTTTGTTTGGTTTTGGTAAACATGTAATTATTCCATATTTTTGAGTTTCCGATAATTCTCCTTTAGTATAGCCTTCATTTATTGATCTAACGACGAAATTTCCGATGTTTTTTCAATTTTTTTTTTTAAAATTCAGCCGTAAATCCGTCTGATCCAGGACTTTTATTGTTTTTCATATTTGTTAAAAACATTAGAGCTTCATTAGATGTAATTTCACCTTCCAAATCGTTAGCTTCATGTTCACTTAGAATATTTAGATCATGATTTTGTAAAATCGTAGAAAGATTGATTTCTGAATTTTTATCCTTTGCAGAATATAATGATTTATAAAAACTTCTAGTTTCTTGTAATATCTCTTTTTGTTCTGTTATTATTTTTCCAGTTTCAGTTTCTAAACTAGTTATTAGCGTATTTGTATAATTTCGTGATTCTAGGCCACAGAAATATCTTGTTGGTTTTTCGCCTTCTTCTACAAATTGAGCTCTAGATCGAATTATGTTGCCTTTCATTTTTTGGAGCCTAAGCGTGTCAAGTTCTTTCTTTTTTGTTTCAAGGGTCTCAAAGTCAATATTTTCAGTGTGAAATTCTAACTGACTTATTTCTTTTCATTTTGTATATTTTGTTTTTTCTTGTATGTCGAATAAGAATTAGTTTGAAACGGCCGTCTAGTACTGGTATAATATGTAATTTAAACCCCTGAGCCGATATCTCTGCTGGTGGCTGGTGCCCCGAGGATATCACCAACTCAGTGGGCAATAATTTCGTATTATTGTCAGAAATATACTATAATTGTCTAAATTTCCTGCAAGTTAAAATTTGAAATTTCTCAAAAACTAAGGTATACTCCCTCATGCAAATTATTTCCTTAGCTTAATTTGGTAAAATATATTTTGGTCCTTTGGGTAGCTTTTAAACATCTTCAAAATAATTTTAATTTCATAATTTTGGTCCAAGCACTACTGATGAGGAATTGTATTCCGAAACGGCCGTCTAGTGCTGTAAAATTAAAACTGGTATAATATGTAATTTTAGATCTAATTTCGAGAAGTAATATTTCTAAGAATAGTTGATCAGTAATTTGAAATTTAATTTGTTCGTTTGGGATATTGTTAATATTATCTGGATTGTATACAGGGAGCATATATTGTTTTTTAATTTCATCAATAAGTTTACTAATTGTTTGAACATATATAGGATCCTTTAAAAGAGAACTGTTAAATTTCCATATCCCAGGACCTTTTTTAAATTCGTTTAGTTTAAATGTTAAGAGAACGCCTGAATGATCAGATCTATAGCCACTCATCATGTTTACTGCTTCTATATTAGATAACAGATTATTTCTTATAAGAAAGAAATCTAGTCGTGCTTGCTTTGTTGGGTTTTTCTTCTCCAAGTATACGAGCGTTTATGAGGGTAAAGCTCTCTAAATGGGTCTATATAATTGTACATTTCTTTATATTCCAAAATTTTTGTTTTTGCTTTCGGCTTATTTACATGTTTATAATTAAATGTGTCTAAAGTTTGATCTAAGACTAGGTTGAAATCCCCGCAGATTAAAACATTATCATTATTGAAATTGTCTATATAAAAAAACAACTGTTCATAGAAAGTAGGGTTATCCTCGTTTGGTCCATAAATATTTGCGAAAGTAAATCGTTTATCATTTAGTGTAATATCTAAAATCAATGAATTTCCTCTATTGTCTGTTTTTACAATTGTGTATTTTATATTCAAACTTATTATTTAAAAGAATTGCTACTCCCCGAGAGTTTGTTGTATAAGAGTTAAAGATACATTTATATCCCCACTGATTTTGAATGCAAGATTCTGATTTTTTGCCAAAATGCGTGTCTTGCAAACAGTATATACTGTATTGTTTATCTTTCAAGTAATTTAGAACATCTCGTCGTTTATTTGGGTCTCTCAGTCCCTGACAGTTCACTGATAGTATCTTAAGGGTTTCCATAATGGATTGTTGTATATAATCTAGTCAACATGTATACGCATGGCACGTACCTACCGGCAAGGAAATCAGAATAGAGTTGTAGAGATAGAGTGAGGAAATAATAGAAAGAGAGATAGAGGAAGTTATTGAAACTGTGAGCCACGTGTGAAGTTGGCAAAGACATGGTCACGCTAGGACAAATATTAGTTTACAAAACAATTCTAGTATTGGGCTAATATATTTGGTTACTATGTGACACCACATCCGACAAATGTGAGTAAAAGTGGACATTGTCCCTTTGAATTTTCTGTGTCTATGAAGTCGGATGTAGTGTCACACAGCTATTTCATTTACCATTATCGCTCATACATACACAAATCTAAACTCTAAACAAATTTCCAATTCCGTTGAGAAAAAGTCCGTTTTTGATATTTTGGCAGAACGTCCCTGAACACGGAAAAGTCTATATATTTTACTATTATGGGTTATGACAAAAAAAAAAAAAACAAAAAAAAAAAAAAAAACCGCAGAGGCAGGAGTGCACTCGCGCGACAACACGTCAATGCAAATTATATTCCCCCGTGTTTATAAACATTCTGCCACCTTATCGTAAACGGTCCATACCAGAGTATATAGGCAAACAGCAGGGACCTCCCCGCTCGACCTTTTAATTATCTATTTGGTATATGGGTTATATAAGAGTAAGCAATCTATGAATTACCCTAATGTTTACAGCCAAAATAAACATATGTACCCTGTATCGAAATACTATGGTACATAATAATATTTAAACTAAAGGTCAAGCGGAGAGGTCAATGTCGCCCGCCTACATACATATACATAAAATACACATTAACAAGTTTTTTCAGGATGCTCAGCTCTGATAGCGTAACTGACTAACGTGGCCACGAACAGCCAGGTACATCAGTGTCTAGATTTTCCAATATTTCTTTAGGCTTAAAAGTTGTCATACACTATTTCTTTACCCATAAAACATATTTTAAAATACACATTTGATTACTGTTTATTCGATCATACACAAAATTAAAATGATGATTACATTTGAACAGTAGTTACGCAGTATAAAAGAAATACTAATATATTATCATTTCAAAACCAAAGTGACTAAGGAAAATCCTGGCGTGGATTAATGGTGTTTTAAGGAGAAATCGTAATTATTTCTTTTTCATCTTAGTTAGGGGGCGCGAAGGGAAATGGAAATTTATTAATAAATATTGCATTCAAAAGTAATCACACACACACTGCGTGAGGGAAGGGATATTAGACATTGTGTATCATTATGTGTACATATCTCTCTCTCTCTCTCTCTGGAGATTTGTCATACTTTGAAAATAATTTGCAAAGTTTCTCTTACCTCTGTGTTAGTAAAAACGTTTCAGAACCAGAAAACCACCTGGCAGCAACATCGGTGATGTTTGAGAAATCACGAAGGAATGCGTCTGAGGGATTGGGAGCAGATTGCCGGATGCCATACCATAATTTACCAGATATCTAAAATGAATTTACACAAATGTATTTCGAATTCATAGTGTTTCGAAAACATTGCAAACATGTCAAAAGATTATCACCGCGTTAACGAAAACAAGTCGCATACATCGGCTGTTGAATAGCAGAATTTAAAAAGCTACAGTTCAGGACTGTCGAAAGTCCAACACTGAGGTTAAGAAAATATGTCGAATCTCGGCTACCGAGTGGTCAAGCTATGGGTAGCTAGTTACTAAAATGTTGTCGAGAGGTAGATAGCAGCTGCCAAAATCAGCTATGGAGATGTAGCTAACGAGAAGCCGAGATAAGTGTAAAAATTGTAAGCTTTGTGTTAAACTTTCGGCAGGTCTGTACCGTAGTGATCGCAAAGCAGCCGAACGATAGATACGCTCGTAGCAACTGTCAAAAGTTGTTGAAATATACCCAATAGAGAAACTGAGGTGATATGCCGATTTGACAACGGGTTTTCTTAGTTTAAGTTAAACCTTCGACAGGTCTGTACTGTATATGGGCAAAGGAGTAGTGTAATTGTGTTTTACGCTCAATGCATGATCAGTTAGTTTAACAAAACACGGAAGATTCAAATTTGAATAGTTCTACCTATTCAGTAAATGAAAGATTTCAAAGCAAATAAAAAACATTTATTTTAATCAAAAGAATTGATTAAAACAAAACAATTATAAAAACAAATTTTATGAATTATGAATAAAAACCACTGAATATACCAAAACAAGATTATTTCCACATGGCGTTGCTTCCGGAGCACCCGGCCTCACTTCCCTGGTGGAGGTTCACGTGTCTAACCTAACTTGTCAGTTCCAAAGTTTTTACTTTGCTTCTGGATTGTGATTCGGAAATGGATAAGTATGTTTGTTTTTGATTAAACTATAAATAGAAATTTTTTCATTAGTCAACATTACTGTTTTTGCAAAAGTGATTGATAATATAATCATTGTAGTTAAGAAATGCATAAAATAATAATATATATAAATTTATGTTTTTTCGATTTTTTGTGACGGTTCAATACGTTCACATTAAAAACCATTTAAATAAAGATGCGATTTTTAAAAGAAAAATTATTATAAAACAACTTACATCATTGATATTGGTGTTAGGTTGTGGGATCGGATCATGTTTGGTGCACTTTTCAGGAGCACTCAAATATGCCTTGTGTCTGCGCCCATACAAACAATGCCCATTGACAATAAATAAAGTGAAAATAAAAAACAAAGACAATTCTCCTTCTATCCATCTTGAAGACATCAACACTGATGATACAACAAAATATGATGTGGGATAAACAGCAATGATATTGTCCCTAGATTAGTTAATATAGGTTTACATCATTGACCTGTCTGCTTGACCTTTAATATGGATTAATACATTTATGCTAAGGGGACACAGATGTTTAATTCGTCTATACCATGGGAAACACACACTGTATATTTCTTATTTGTGAATTCTAACTCTACCCGTGTTTGGAATGGATCGCTGAATATCAATATGAATATGCATATTTAAAGGTGAAGCGGACAAGTCATTGTTGTTTGCATTATATTTTATTAATAGAATATAGTTATTCATGACACTTAAAACGAGGTTTTTTTTAAGAATAAGTATGATAAATGAGGGCACTCTACATTTACAATTCGTGTTTTGCATACACTCAGAAAGAGAAAAAGACTATTCACTATTACTGTCTAAATTTACTGCTAGTTAAAATTCTAAAATCTTTCCAAACTACGATATCCTAACTAATGCAATATTTATCCTTTGAAAATTTAGTTAAATATTTATTGGTCCTTTGGACATTTTTTCAACTCCTTGAAAAAAGCGTGGTTTCACAATTTTGGTCTAAGCACTACTGTTGAGGAATTGTATTTCAAAACGGCCGTCTAGTGTCGTAATATTAACACTGATAAAAAACGTAATTAATATTTGAGAGCAGTATTGTTACTTTAAAACAATACAATAATGATATTGCATACCTTGAATATAATCGGTACGCATTAGAAACATATAAACCCTTCCCTTATGTAAGCAATATAAAGATTGTACTATTTTGAAGTAATTTCACGCCCCCGTCTGAATTGCAAACATTTTATGAATAGATAATACAAATGGGATACGTGCATCTTATAACGCGAATATTTATGTGGTCTTAAAAGCATTTGGATTTTTTGCAAGAGCACTACAGAAGAAGAAATTTCATTTCGAAACGGTTGTCTAGTGCTGCAAAATTTAAACAGGTTCATTAATTCTTATTGACGTCATCGACACATTCGTCTTTAACCAGTTCCAAAAAGAAATTAATTGCAAAGGTATATAGGCAAACACAATTGACCTGTCCGCTCTGTTCTGTTAGGAATATTCATATACATGTAGGAGGGTCCATTCGATAGATGGACAGTGTCTAGGTTCGCTAGATGGACAGTGTCTAGGTTCGCTGCTTAGACATCAACAATGTGTGTTTTACAAAATTTAACTTTGCTTTTGGATTGTGATTCGGAAATGGATAAGTATGTTTGTTTTTGATTACATGTGGTCCATAATGCGAATTGTAAAAATCAAGCAGACAGGTCGATGCTGCTTGCCTATAGAAGGTTTAATGTAATAAAAAAACAAACATACTTATCCATTCCGAATCACAATCCAAAAGCAAAGTTAAAATTTTGGAACTGACAAGTTAGACAAGACACGTGAACTTCCACAAGGGAAGTGAGACTGGGAGCTCGAAAGGATAATTACATCCTGTGTAGCTAGCTACACCCGCCATATGTCTGAAAGGGTAATCCTAGATACAATGACATCAAACTTATCAACAATACTGTGATGGCGGCCATAAAACTGCTTGGAGGCCTTTATCAGACTAGGCTTGTAATATCCCTAAGTCAACAGTTTATTTGCAGCAGCGTAACATATTTTATGTGCCAGCAAGTACTAACTGACCATGTGCACATGGATACACATGGAGTTCCTACATGTGTATAATTCCACACTTTTTGTTTAGGAAATATTTAAAAGAAAATGCACATAGCAGAGTTGCTTATCTAAGGATTACTGGGACCAGTTGTTCGTAGCTCGATTAGTTTAATCAAATGATTAGTCAAAATTTAAATAATGCATAATTTCAATCTGTTGTAAATAAATTTATGGATTGGTAATGATATATTAATTTTTATTGATGTTTTGAATTTGTGTTTATCATTGATTAAGCTAATCAAGCTTCGAACAAATCGGTTCTGGTTTTAAAATAAGTGAAATTGTTTACATTCTCTGACGGTTTTTAATACGCAACTACATACCATTTTACCGTCGAAAATTTAACACCGAAATCAAGAAGTCGGAAGCTCAGTGTCCGAGATATGGATAGCATGTGGCCGTACAGCTGCTGAAAGATAGCAAGCTATTGATGAGTGAGTAATGATGTTTAACGTCCCAGTCAAGAATATTTCACTTATATCGAGACGTCGCCAGCTATAGGCGAAAGTGCAGAAATTTTGCCTGTGCGTTGCGCTTATGGTATTATAGAGCAGGGTTCTTTAGCGTGCCAAGCCCACCGTGACACGAGACCTCGTTTATTTTAAGTTCCCATCTGAATCAACCGTGACTTTCATTTCGTAATGCCGAGTGCTTGGTGAAAGAACAGTCACTACCCACTTTCAAGTCTTGGGTCAGACCCGGCCGGGGTTCGAACCCACGACCTCCCACTTACGGAGCGAGCACTCTACCGACTGAGCTACCGCAGTGGTGCAAGCTATTGATGGAAACTTAACAAGGGGTCAAGGTGAGCTGCCTATTCGGCAATCGTTAGTATTAAACTTTCTACACGTCCGCTGTATTTATTGTCCCTTTGATTCAAGAGATCTAATTATGGGTACACGTTTGTTTCGATTTCGTTTCTTGTGCCATTCGTTTCTTTGTTGTTTCGTGTTCTTGGTGGCATTGCCTATTGCCAAATGCATGTATTTAAGATCCATATTTTTTTGTTCTATTCTAATGCAAATAATAATAATTTAAATGATTGTTTATATGAATTATTTGTAATGTTTTTGGAAGAATCGATAACAAACATACATGTCCAAATCGATATTCAAAATTAAAGTAAAAAAAATAGGATTAATTTAAAAACACGTGAACTTCCAACAGGGAAGTGAAGCTGGGTATTCCAGAAGGGTAAGAACCATACTGGTTAGCCGACTACATCCACCACGAGTACAATTAAAATTGAGAACAATACAAACATGACACTATGGGAGCCAAATATATCCAAGTTAATTTTCGATTCACATACATCGTACTTTTCAACAATATTGTTTGGAAAGTCATAAAACTTTATTTTAGCTTTTGATAAGCCTTGGCTGCAATATACTCTAATCTACAATGTATTTGTAAGCAAATTGGCTTCGTTGTATATAGTTTATATTTATCATGTGTTTACTTTTTGGAAGAATAGGATTTATATAATAATTACTTATTAAAAAGGACCTTGGTCATCAATTATTTTGATTGGTGGTAGTTTCAATGAAAATTAAAATTCTCTGATTCCCCAAACGTTATTGCAAGATTTCAGTTTAAAAAGAAAAGTTTTTACTTTGTTTTTGGATTTAGGAGAGTGATCAAGACTTGAATTATTATGTTTGTTTTTGATTATGTGATAAACATCAAACACTAAGAGCACAAATACCATTACTGATTTAATTGCCAATGGATTTTACGTCCCGCCAAACAAGAATATTTCACTGATATCGAAACGTCACAAAGTATAGGTAAAATGACAGAAATTCTGACCGTAAAAGTTTTAAAGGTAACAAGGTCCTCCGAAGGACCCAATCAGTTAAACGACATTATTACCATCGGCCAAAACTATTTTGTTTTAATGCCATATAATTTTTTTAATTTTCTAAATGAAATATATAAAAATTTGTATTATAATTCATTCAGAAACTAAAACATAAAAACCATGACAGTACTACATTATAAAGGCTCGGAAAAAATAATTCAAATCTTAGACAATTAAAAGTCAGATGTTTTAACTTGTTATGTTTCACAAGTCCTTGATAGCACGATGATGCTGCTATATGACATTGTACTAAAATAAGTCTTAAATAGTTCTCATGGGGAATTTTCGGTTACAGTCCAGATATCTTCGTTACTTGTATAATGATACTGTTCCTGGTAACATCAGATCTGGACAAGCTGAAAAATACAATAAAGTACAATGTACCTCAAAATCAATGTCCGAATCACAATCCCAAAGCAAAGTAAAAACTTTGAAAAAACGAACCTGAAATGGGATATCTTTAATATAACCATGTTAATGATTAGCAAATGACCAATATTCGCCAACCAAAGGTTACCCTTGAGGAATTCTTAAGATTTTGTTTAACTTTTTAAAGAAAGTGGCAGACAAAAGCAAACATTCCAATCTATGTCCAAATCACAAAATTTTGAAAACTGGCAAATGAAGTTTAACATGTGAACTTTGCATTCCAGGAAAGTGAAACCGGGTGCTCTGGAAGGTAAGCATTTACTGTTTCGCTAAATACACCTGTCCTTAGAATAAGTTATAACTACCATTGGGTGCCATTTTAAAAGTAATGCTCAAACTAACCAAAAATCGGACAAAGATCTATGTTTTACAAATCATGCGCATGATTGAAATACGAATAGTCAATGACACATCTACTCAACCCAAAATATTTTCCTGTGAAATCATTAAGATCTGTTGAATAGTTTTCGAGAAAACTGGTGGGCAAAAAGTTGGCAGAAGAAATAGTGTGAACCCTATACGACACCAATTTCCTTAATTAGGAACATAACAGCTGGTGCGGAACCAAAATATATGTTTTATATTTAAGCAATAAAAATATCTTTTACATGTGCATTTTATAATTGTTTGCACGAATGAATTAATTTCCCCGCTTACGATCAGTCTCGATGGTATTGTCATGACAAGAAAGCATTTTATAGCCCAACCTGTCTTTATTATGGCCATCTGCTTATATAAAGGCCAGTTGAAATATATTCTGATTGTTTTTAATTCATATTATTTGGACTTGTATAAAGACCACCTACCCAGAAAGGTCACTTTTACTGGTTCCCTTGGGTGACCTTTTATAGACTGGTTTGACTGTACCGATTTCACAAATACTAAAGATTGATTGGGTTCATGAAAATCTCCCTCACTCAAAGGTTGGTTTGTTGGTTGAATGTTGCTTAACGTCGCATCAGCAATTTTTCAACTATTCCTACGAGAACTATTTTATTAATCTCTATGGATTAATCTATGAACAATTCCGTGTATGCATGTGAAGTGCGAGTGTGTTGTATGGTCTGCCTTGTACTAGCGCGCAATCAGGGCGACTTTAACTCTCACAGAGTCCATACTCTGCAGACAAGTGTACCACTCCCCAATTCCATTTTACTGATACCAGGTGAACCAGTAAAGGCCAACGGCAAGGAAAATTCACGTTCCCACATGTGGTCTGAGCGGGACTCGAACTCACGGAGTAAGAGACCCTGAATTGAAAGACTGATGTCTTATCCATTATGTCACCGCGGCCTCTCCCACACTCAAAGGCAATAGCCCGTTTCCGGGATAGTCCGGAATCCCATTTTGTGCAGTATAATATCGGGTCACGTGGTCAAAATTTTAGGCATCCGTACTTCCGGTTTACTTCCGTGTTTACACGATTTCGAAAGCTTTCTTCAAATTATCATTTTATCATGGCATTTCGTCAACTCTTAAGTTCCGGAATTAAGGAGACTTGTAATTGTCTTACTTAAAAGTTTGATTAGAAATTTGCTGATAAATTTAAGTTGATCTTACAACAATTGCATTGCGTACCCATCATCCATGTCTTTGCATGGGCTCCTGGTGGTTTCAATTTAAAATTAAAGTGGCGGTCCTGGTCGGTGTATCATCACCGTAATTATTCCATGGGAATAGTTCTGGATAATCGGACTCACTGAAATGCCGACTACACATCCTGTGCCAGGGTTTTGGATCGTAGTCGAGAGGGTGTCTAATGGCATTTAACCATTTCCTCCTTTTTCTTGTGTCTTTCTTAGTTGGAAACAGTAAAAAATTAATATCTTCCATGAAAGGATATTTTCTGGGACCTTTCCTACCATGGGAATTGCATCCCGGTATCGCACACCAATACTTTGCCTTCTACAATCAATTGACAATTAACCAAATTTCCCGGTATTTGCAACTATGCGTCCTTCACAACATAAACCGGAAGTAGGTATGCATAAAATTTTCCCCGGAAGTGTATTATAAAATACAGAACCGGACAGGATATTAAGTAACCCAGAAACGTCCTATTAATGTATATTATACAAATGTACCTTGGCGATTGGTAAAGATGGTAGTGAAATGGCGGGAAACGGTCAGCTCACAAGTTGATCTAAGCACAATCAGGTCAAGACGAGCTAAATCTGCAGAGCTTATATCAAAATTTGGTCTGTCTCTGTAAAGTCTTGTGCCACTGTTCAGACAGTTTCCCATTATGCCAAACTCAAAACAGACCCATGTGATCAGGTATTCTTGTGAATGGTGTATGATTCGAAATTCTTCCTGGGACTGAGTGGCACCTGAGAATAGAATATTTAACATTCAGTACAGATCAGCCGAAAGTTTAACACTGCACTAACGAAAATATTCAGCTGCCGATATGGAGAAAACAAAAAGCTGGCGTTATACAGCCAAAAAAAAAAAAAACGAAGCCCGAAGCCGAGATGAGCCAAGTTGTTAGCTTCAGCGTTAACTATTGTATTTTGTCTACTAACTGCGTAAAATCTGTTTGAAATGAAAAGAAAATAGAAATTTGACAAAGTGTGCAGACTTTAGAAGTAAGAAGCAGAAATGCTGACACGAGAATTTTTTTCTTATCCTTTTTTTTTTTTTTTTTTACAAATTGGCTACAAACAGTTGAAACTCTGAAAAACGAACTTTTTATACTAATTTAGTACTAATTAAAATATATTTTAAATAAAATTATCTAGAAATAATGACATGCACTTATCAATTTAATACGGACACAGTATAAAAAATACTATATATTTGATATTCATTCAACGATCATACAACAAATTCTTACTGCCAAAAAAGGTGTATGCATTTCTTCGGGAATTTTCTTAAATGGTATTGTAAGCGACTCGCAATAACCTTGACCACGCCCTTTTCTGCAAGTTAAATATTTAAATCATCATTAACATAATTGATTTTTATATTAATATAAAGGAAATCTTTTGTTTATCCAATTAACAAAAACTACGTAAGAAAAAATATTTCTTTTTTTTTGCCTCTCACTTCACATTTAATGAGCGGACATAGCCGAGTGGTACTGTCATTTGTCATCAGGAGTTTGGGTTCGAACCTCACTCTGGACTTGGATATTTCTAAGATTATTTTCTTCTCCTGCCAATACTAGAGAAATAAAAAACAGAATACTAGAATAGTCTTTTGGATGAGACTCAAAACCGAGGTTTCGTGTCTCAGTGGACGCTAAAGACACCTCTGTGATGTGCGAGAAGTATAGACCACATGTGGCTGCTACAGAGGTGGCTTACAACTAAATATATACGCAAGTGAGAAACGTTGCATAACAACGGTGTACACATGAGACATTCATGTGTGGTGCTTATGATCGTCGTTATAACAATAAGGACTATTCCGTGGAAACTGCATAACATACACGGGTGCCTTATCACCATATAATCTCGTTGTAGATGTATAATTTTTATACATTTTTCTTTTACAAAATAATGAAATCAGAGAAAATTGTTTTGGAGGAAAATCTGAAGTTAACATTGAACTTGTAATACTTTTACCTGTGCCTTTTCAGGTTATTTAAGTAATGCCCTGATGATAGTATTACATTGATTGAATTTTTCTTAATTTTTCGGTTTTCAAAGTATTACTTTGCTTTTGGGATTGTCATTTTAACATTGATTGTGCCATTTTCACACGTTCACACTTTCATAACATCATGGTAAAAACACGTTAGAATTGTTTCGTGAATAATATCCAGCAGTAAAATGGCGGTATCATTGTCAAATGAAAAAGTTATAAATGTTTAAAATATAATATAGTATGCCAAAAACCGAAGTCCATGTCAAGCTTCCAGTCTGGAGTCCAGTCAAAATTTACTGTAACAGTCAAACAATGTGTTAAAGGTCACTACAATATGATTAGAATAATGTTCACCGTTATAAAGGCCAGTTGAATTATATCCCAAGTGGGTTAATTATATTATTTGAACCTGTATATAAAGGTCACCTGCCTGTAAAGGTCATTTTTTACCGGTTCTTGGGCGGCCTTTTGGACAGTTTTGACTGTATACAAACTAACAAGTACTTTCTACACAAATTATTACTCTTAACCTAGTCTTAATGGATAGAAAAAAAACATAAAATACCAGCGTTACAGCCATCATACATACATAAATACAGCCAAAAACATTATGACACACAAAAAGTTCATGAATATTGAAGGTAATTTATTGGATTCCGGCACAAATTAATTAACCAGTAATTGAATAAAAAATTAATGAATTACTCGTTTTTCAGTAATAAATGACAAAAATATAGATAAAACATAACCATGATAACGAAAAATATAATGTTCTGTCATTTAAAAACGCTGTGGCTGTTTTATCTGAAAACGTCAAATTGTGTTAATACCTAATCTCCTGTATAAATGTTAATATTTACAATCGCAATATCTTTGCTTCAATAAAGTACAAGTATTGACATCGACTATATTTTGCAACTTCATTGCGACATTGCTCCACGTGCTGACGTCAGATGTCCAATGCTCTTGTTGACTGACAGGAGCCGACCCATTTTTATGAAAAGGTGCACAACAGCGCATTTCAAAATTGTTTTCAAATTAACATGGAAAATGTAAAACGGCAATAAAAATAATTTTTATAAATATTGTAAATATAAGAAATAAGGCAATTTCCTATTGTCTTTATGACGTGCTGTTTGCATAAAAGGCGAATTTGAGACAGCCCATTATACTGTTCATAAGTATATAAAGGCATTTGAACACTACCTTATTTCTCAAATAAAGAAATCTTAAAGTCATTATGGGGTTTTAAACTTCAACTTAACAGACATGAAAAAGCTGAGCTGATTCACACCAGACCGAAATGCTAAATACACTCCTTAATGCATAAAGAATGTCCTTTTGATGTATCTTTTAAGCTTTACACTAACCGCGATTGCACCAGACAACCGTGTAAACAATGGCTAGCGACCTCGGTTCTACCAACAGGCCATTCTCATACCTCGGGACATTTGATTTGTACATTTCCTAACCACTTATGAAATGACTTTATTCGACGACACATGGGTGTCCTGTTTTTGTTTATGTTCAACTACAATATTTAATCATTTTAAGGTTCAGTGGCTTAAACCCTATTTGCCATTGGGAATTGTCAGTTTGTTTGCAAAAAAGTGTTTTCTGTCGTTGTTTTTGTCACTAAATGCAGACAACATACATGCATGGCCTCCGGGATAAGAGAACTTAAAAAAACTTGGCTTTGCATTCGTAATTGATAAAAAAAAAATCTCCATTGATGGAGTTTTATTTACATTTAATTACGTTCATTTTACTTTAAGTATTTAAGGCTAATTTGTTTAGTAATAAACAGTACATCCTTGTCGAAAATTTATCACTGAGGTTATGAAACGAAGTCTTAACCTTGGCTGCAGAGTGGTCATGACATGAAACTTAAATGGTCGAAAAGCAGCCGAACGAAAGAAACCAGGTGTCGAAAAAGTGTCGAGATATGGTTATGGGTGATAAGAGATGCCAATTTGGCACTAATGCGTTAGCTAAGAATTAAACTCTCGACAGATCTGTACTGTTCGAATAATAAAAAACATATTTTCACCAGCTTTAATCGTTTACAAGCTTGCATTTATATGTTCATTTTCCCAAAAAGAATAAATTGCAAAATCAATTTTTCTACTCGGATACATCTAGCTGAATCATTAGATAAAAAATTCAAGGGTATTGAGGGATCTTAAATGGTTTTGAAGGTTGGTAATGTGTTACGCCCCTTTCAAAAATGTCTTACTTATTTCGAGGCTGTCAGTTCAGGGATGGTGGGTGAAACCGGAAGGACCTGAGAACACCACAGACTTTCGGCAAACATACAGACACATTTATTTCACGCTTAGATATGGCTCGAGTTCGGAGTTACCAACAAATCAGTATATTCAAAAACATACCCATGTTCGAATCACAATCCAGACCAAAAGTTATTACTTGGAAACTTACAAGTTAGGTTAAACGCGTGAACTTCCACCAGGGAAGTGAGGCCGGGTGCTCCGGAAGGGTAACATTCTGTTTCGCTAGCTACACCCGCCACTTTTGTAATCAAAGTTGAGTGAAAGGAACATGAAACTCTGGGCGTCAAATATATCCATGGCAATCGTGTAAACAGAGACATCAAACGTAACAACAATTTTATGATGACGGCCGTAAACCCTTTTGAGGGTCCTGATTAACTTAGATTTGCAATATCCCTGGGTCAACAATTCATTTGTAAGCAGCTTGCTTCATCGTATAAAGTTTAAAAAACTATCGGTAAAATAATTTATATATTTAGGCTATTGATTACTGGACTTCCGTCTTTAAATGGGAGACGGATTTCATGATGATTTTGATGATTTCATATCTAAAATAATAATGAAAACAAATTAAGATCTTTGTACTAGTACTGTAAAAACCATAGAGCAGTGCAATCTTTCAATATGGATAGGCATCGGATTTCATGCCAACAATGTCACAAGATTTAAAAATACATAACCTGGTTGTTGAGATTTCTGTATCAGTACCGTAAAACCATCGAGCAGTGCCATCTGTCAAATTTGTGAATTCACCAACAAACACATCAGAAGGATTTGGAACTGTTTGTCTGATGAAATGCCATAATTTCCCAGAAATCTGAAAAAAATATAACTTCAAAAAGTGTATTCATAAATTCATATCGTGTTTGTAGGGTGGAGTTGAAATATATTAATTGGTCCCAAAGAAATACTAATTTAAAAAAAAAAAAAGAATAAATTTCAGCCAGTTTGCAGCACAGTCAGATTGTAGTGTTGATTTTGTATTTTGTTAAAAAGTGTAACTGATACTGTGTTCTTGACGACCGCTAGTTTAGCAAGTTAGTTTAACAAGATTTGCATTTTGTTTGCCTAGACGATATTCCTGAAATTCCCGCTAAAAATTAATGTACATAATTATTGTTCTGAAAAAGAAGCAGTTAAAGTCAAAGCCACATTTTTATATAAAACATTTTAAATTTTTACTAAACCATTTGCATGGTTTATTTAACAGGGTTTTGAAAACCGGGTCTGTAGTAACTCTTAATAATATCTAACGCCCAATGAACTGCAAAAACTGAGCATCAGGCGAGTAATCAAAAACAGTCGTTCTATTTTTAAAATAATTTTATTTTGTAATACCAAAAAGACCTCTCGTCTGGAGCCTCAATCTTTTGACTACACTTGGAGTTGTAACTCGGGTCCAAATAATATATTATTCTTCTTATAATCGCTTGCTAGATAAAAAAACAAAAAACTTTTTCCTGAAAACGGCATGTTTTGTTACAAAAACGTCTTTAATGACTTAAGGAAAGTGAAGACTTTTTGTTGCTAAAAAACTTTATTTCGATTCACTCCATAATTTAGGCTGATATAAAACAACAAGAAGTTTTAATATCTATAAATGTCGCTATATAAAAATAAATTAGGAATTCATTACTGACAAAACTATGCAATGAGACAAATCATTATGTTATACCTTATATATATATTCATATTACATATTATACCAGTTTTAATTATACAGCACTAGACAGCATATATTCAATTTTATATGCTTTTTGCAATTTAAAAAATCTGATCACAGCCCACGACTTTAAGAAAAATACAGTCGAACCTGCCTTAAAGGCCACATCTATATATAAAGACCACCTCCTTATTAAGGCCAGTAAAATTGTATTCCAAATGTTCTTTATTTATATTATTTAAACCTGTAAATACAACCCACCTATTTATAAAGGCCACATTTACTGGTTCCCAGTAAAATATATATACACGAATATAACGAACACGCTTACAACGAATACATAGATAGTACGAAGTCAAATATTAAACCCGACTGCTCCTCTATATAAGTCTTTATATAACAATATATGAACACGCTTACAACGAATACATAGATAGTACGAATTCAAATATTAAACCCGACTGCTCCTCTATATAAGTCTTTATATAACAATATAACGAACATGCTAACAATGAATACATAGATAGTACGAAGTCAAATATTAAACCCGACTGCTCCTCTATATAAGTCTTTATATAACAATATAACGAACATGCTAACAATGAATACATGGATAGTACGAAGTCAAATATTAAACCCGACTGCTCCTCTATATAAGTCTTTATATAACAATATAACGAACATGCTAACAATGAATACATGGATAGTACGAAGTCAAATATTAAACCCGACTGCTCCTCTATATAAGTCTTTATATAACAATATAACGAACATGCTAACAATGAATACATAGATAGTACGAAGTCAAATATTAAACCCGACTGCTCCTCTATATAAGTCTTTATATAACAATATAACGAACACGCTTACAACGAATACATAGATAGTACGAAGTCAAATATTAAACCCGACTGCTCCTCTATATAAGTCTTTATATAACAATATAACGAACATGCTAACAATGAATACATAGATAGTACGAAGTCAAATATTAAACCCGACTGCTCCTCTATATAAGTCTTTTTATAACAATATAACGAACATGCTAACAATGAATACATAGATAGTACGAAGTCAAATATTAAACCCGACTGCTCCTCTATATAAGTCTTTATATAACAATATAACGAACAGGCTAACAACGAATACATAGATAGTACGAAGTCAAATATTAAACCCGACTGCTCCTCTATATAAGTCTATATATAACAATATAACGATATGGCTTCATAACGAAGTTAAAAATAGAGTCCCGAGAGCTTCGTTATAACGTGTTTTACATGAATTGTGTATTTGCGACAGGTTTCCGTCTCTTTCCGAGAGATTTGTTTTCGTTGCCAGGTCATAAAATTGAGGTTATGTGCAACATTTGGTATTGAACATACTATTTTGTTAGAGTTAAATTTACAATATCAAGTGGTTGATAAATATATTCCAATAGCTTAATGTCGGATTACAGATGTTTCTTGCGTATGCAGTTAGATCAAGCGAAAATTATGTTAATATCTTAATAAATAAATTATACGTGTTGTAATTTCTGAATCTGTTTTAATTTTGCAGCACCAAGCGGACGTTTTGAAACGATTTTTTGCAAAATTAAACGCAAAAACGCGCAAACTTTTATTTGTCCAAATATTAGGAAATGTATAAACTTGTAGATTAAGACCATGTAGAAGCCAAATATTACATCAGATTTTGCCTCATCAGTAGTGCTTGGATGAAAATTGTGGAAATCGAAATATATTTAAGATATCGAAATGAGAAACATAGAATGAGAAATATATATTTTGCCAAATTCACACAAGGTTATATTTTGAACGATTATTTTAAAATATAAACAGCAGATAATGTAAATAGATAAACAAAAACAAACATACTAATCCATGTCCGAACCAGAATCCAGAAGCAAAGTAAACACTTTGAGACTGACAAGTTAGGTTAGACACGTGAACTTCCACGAACGAAAAACAAATAAACAAACAAATTAAAAAAATATATGAATAAATTTTGTAGAATTTTATTTTTTTTTTCAAAAAAACTTCAAATACGTGTCTTTGTACTTGGTGAGTAAAAGTACCATTTATTATTATTACAATGTAATATTCTTATTATTTTTGAAGGAATAAAAAGCGTCTTGGTGATTAGAAACAATTTAAGATACATGCAAAATCATCAAAATACTTTTAAAAAACCCGCACAAATGTAATTATACATGTCAACTTCACTGAAAAAATGTTTTTGTTGTATCAAGAAGACGAAAAAAATGAATACTTATTCCTCCATATATTAGTTTATTTAATGCCATTTTATTTTAAAATTAGCATATGACAACTGTTTCTTTTTTATGTATTTATATGATAAAATTCAGAAATTTTGCAAAAGTCAATAACAAGAATACAAACAATTTTAATTTTAAAAAATAGAAATTTATAAATAGAAGTTACTTACACTATCAATATTTGTATTTGGTTGTGTTGAAGGATCCAGTTTTGTGCCGAAACATCTTGGAGGGATATGCGGCGTCTTCTTGTACGTCCGTTCATTCATACAATTTCCATTGACAATCAATGATACCAAAACGTAAATAATAAACATATGTCTCCTATAAGCATCCATATTGAAAGTATTATCGGACATTAAACTCGGATGATGACGTATTACACGGTCTGATTATTCAGACCTTGTTTTTATTAAGACATTAAGTTGAGACATGACCAGAACATTTAAAACATTTTGGTAAGTGCAAAGAGTGTTTTACGCTCATTAAATTTACTTAATTTTATTTACTGTTGAAAATTAGTACTCTAAATCCCAGAAAAGCAACCACTTTGAGCTAGAGAAAAAAACTTTTTCATGTACAACTCACAATCTAAGCAAAGTATAAACTGAAACAAACAAGTGAACTTTAACCAGAGAAGTGAGTCCAGGTGCTTGGAAAGGGTAAGCCCCTTCTGTTTAGATAGCTCCATTAGCCAAATGCAAAATATCAATTCAGAATGAAAGGAACATGGAACCGGAACCATGGGACGTCAAATCTTACTCCGGCATCATAATTTTAAAAAAACTTGACTTCGAAGTAGTTGTAGACGAGATAAGAAAGAATGACAAATCATGTCTGAATGGTTGCAAGCGCCTGTTTAAGATTCACAGTGCCTCTCATCACCACCACGTATTCCCATTCTACTGGAAACTATTGTGGGAAAAATAGTTTGCCTATGTCATAAATTACCTTCCATAGAAATTCCAATATCACTGAAGGCATGGCTAGAACATATAATTACCTCCTCTATTAGTAAATCATATATCATTGGCTTAAACTGCGTCACGTGGTTTGTAACAGATATGATACCCATAGAGGCAAGTGTAAAACAAGATCTTGTTGACTTGAATAACGTGTCCGTCGGTTTCTTCATGAACCGTTTTGTACTCGGTATTGCAAATGACGTAAAGCAAGCGATTTACTAAATTGTGTAAAGAATCAAAGCAAAGCCCGTAATTCATTGTACGCAAAACGTTCAACAACCTCAGCGGAAGTAATTAATGGAATTAATATAGTAGCGAAAAATGTATCGCCAGAGAGGGAGAGAGAGATGCTTTTGTTCAAGATGGAAAATCAGTAAATTTATATTTCAGTCTTCGTCAAATACAGAAACTCAAATGTATATAATTTCTAATCCATTAAAGAAAAACAAATATACCAATCCCTTTCCAAATTACAATCCCAATCAAAGTTAAAACTTTGAAACTGAAAAATTAATTAAAACACGCGAACTTCTATCAAGGAAGTGAGGCCGGGCGTTCAAGAGGAGTAAGCGTCTTCTGTTTAGCTAGCTACAGCTGCCACGTGTTTCATCAATTTCATCAAAATTGAGAATGAAAGGAACATGAAACTATAAGATTTAAAAAATATCCAAGGTAATTTTGAATACAGAAACACTAGGGAAAGTTAAGACACTCCATAACTACAAAGATTTCAAAGTTAAAAAAGAAACCAAACACTTATAACAAATATGACATAACCAGTCAAATGACATCTTTACAGCTTTTTAATATACATAATTGTCATATACATATAGTTTGATCTTTTCACATTATGAATCTCGGAATAAATTATTCTCAATTGACGGTATGTGTGACAGTACAGGTCTGTCGAAAATTTCACATTAATAAGGGTGATTCGCATTTAATTTTGGCATCAAGTTAGCTATATCGTTTCAGTGTTTCGACAGTTGCTATCTTACTCTCGATAGCTTTTCGACCACTTCTACTATCCATATCTCGGCTACTCGACTGCTGAACTTCGACTCCAATTCGATAACTCGGTGTCAAATTTCCGACAGGCTTGTACTGTATGTCTGAGGTTCTTGATTGCACATCCGCACCTTACTCTATGACATCAAGATGAAACTATTAACTATATTATTTTATGAAAGACAGAGACAGCTGGACACATCGCTGAAGTTGCTTCTGATATCTCCATTAATAACATAATGGCTCTTTTCCTGGTAACATCAGATCTGGACAGGCTGAAAAATAAAACTAAGGTTTATTAGAGACCGAACGTCATCTTTATAACTGTATGTAATGTTAAATGATTTTGCGACAGTTTTCTCCCCTGATTTAACATGATTCTGCATATATTCTGCCTCATACAAATTAAGAAAAATCAGAAAGCAATGTTGCACAGCTGTTGACTATTTCTATACTGATTGCTTGGAAATTATTTTACAACAAATATATACTGTCTAAAAACCTCGTAAATTTTGTCTAAAGTCTATCAAAGACTTTTATACTTTTAACACGGGATAAAGTATTAGAAGCAAGATGTTTAAATAATTATATAGAAGTTTTTAGAATCCACATTTGGTTGATGCCAGATGTGGCATGCATATTATCTGAATAAGAAAGATGATCTTTTTTGACGGCTGTCAAAATCTGTGTCCGATTTACTAATATTGATTTAGTAGTACATTTTGATGAACCTGCTATATGTCTTTTTGTATCATTTTTGTTAAAGAATACCGAAAAACTAAACTCGTGAACTGCCCTATGGTTGGGTAGAACTTCTTTGGTAAACTTTTTCTTATATATGTATGGTTCTCCTATATACGATCTAAACTAAGCTCCTTAATAAGACATTCAAAGCAGAATATCTTACACATGATCCTTGTCAGCCGGGACAACAATACTTGTTTTGTATGTCTGTGACCAGTATCGTAGGCGAAAACATGAAAATGTAATTAATCTGAAATGTTTGTACCACTTCTCTTTTATTATTATTATTATTATTATTATTATTATTATTATCATTATTATTATTAATTATTATTATTATTAAGTCTTCCACCTGGTATACTAGTTGAAAGACTTATTGCCGTTTCCGGTTCTCCACTAAAAATTTTCTCCTCATCACTTTTCCCCCGGCATTTTTCTCTTAGACACATCAATTAATCAATTTCATTCAGATTTTAGGGTAAGTCCCAGTATCGTAGAAGTTTTGCAATCTTAGCTTTACTCCATTGGGTCATTGGGGAGGACATGGGGTCCTAAAAACAATGATCATCAATTTTGCCATGAATGCTTTATTTGCACTATGAAAACAAAGCCATACATTCTTATGATCAGCATCTCGAGATGAACAAATTCATATCGCAAAATTGGCCTTGGGATATCATGGAGGGGTGGGGATGGGCGGGCTATGTGCTTAGTTTTAAACGGTTGATATTTTCACCCCTAAACTAAATAGTTTCTGGTTCTGCATAAAAATGAATAGAATGATACTAAAGAAAATTCCCATGGGATCATTCCAAAGTGAGGGTGAGGATGGGCTGGGTTCTAACTTTTAAACGGTTAAGATCCCCTCCCCGAAACCATATGTTTTCTGGTTCTGTTTGAAAAGAGTGATACTAAATAAAGAGTCATTGGTCATTCCAGAGGGGAGGTGGAGATGGGCGTGACTTGATACTACTTTTTAAACGGCCAAGACCCCCTCCCCTGTAACTATATATTATCTGGTTTTATGTGAAAAGAAGAAAAACTTTCGTCATTTTGATTGTCACAATTAAAATTCTAGTTATTAGTATTATTATTATTAAGCTGCAAATAAGACAGAAATGCAAAAGTGTTGTTAAAACACGCATACCTTTCCGATTGGTGAAGATGGTAGTGTAATGGTGGGAAACGGTCAGCTCACATGTTGATCTAAACACTATGGAATCCAAACGAGCTAAATCATCGGAGCTGATGGCAAAGTCTTGTCTGTCCCTGTAAAGTCTTGAACCGCTGTTCAGACAATTGCCCCTTATGTCAAACTCAAAACAAATCCATGTGATCAGGTACTGCTGCGAGTGATGTAGGATTCGAAGTTCTTCGTCTGACTGAGTGGCACCTAATGGTAAAAAAATCATCATAATAGCATCATTGCTAGTTATCATCGTGACCAGGTGCAGGCTTCACAATCATTTCTTAACTGAAATTTCCCTTAATCTAAATTTAGCAAAATTTGATTCTCTGTTTTTTGGAACTGCCAACAAATATTTCTTACAAAAGTAAAAAGAATATGTTATAAGCTTAAAGTTATCTTCAAAATAACAATTTGAATTCCTCAATATTTAAAAATTAACAAAATCATAAACATTTGAAATTTCACTAGATTAAAATTAAGGAAAACATTAGTTAAAGAGTGATTGTGAAACTGGAACCAGTCATAAAGGCGGTAATATGGGTGTAACTTATGGGGGTTGGGGGGGGTTGGAATATAACACGAGTTGAAAAGGGTTTTTAACATTATATGTTTTTGTATTTAAGGTCCAATGCATCACAGAAAAATACAAATATGTTAAAATGGATCAACTACAGATAAATGGGAGAACCGTTGATAATATGTTTTGTTCAACTGTGTGGGAAGTGTTTCAGATGTAAATGTCGATTTCACCATTCTTAAAGATGTTTTCTTCAACTGTGTGGGAAATGTTTCAGATGTATATGTCAATGTCACCATTCTTAAAGATTTTTTTAACTGTGTTGGCATTGTTTTAAATGTATATGTCAATGTCGCCATTCTTAAAGATGTTTTGTTCAACTGTGTGGGAAATGTTTCAGATGTATATGTCACTGTCACCATTCTTAAAAATGTTTTGTTTAACAGTGTGGGGAGTGTTTCAGATGTATATGTCAATTTCATCATTCTTAAAGATGTTTTGTTCAACTGTGTGTGAAGTGTTTCTGATGCATATATTTTAATGTCACCATTCTTAAAGATGTTTTGTTCAACTGTGTGTGAAGTATTTCAGATGTATATGTCAATGTCACCATTCCGAAAGCTGTTTTGTTCAACAGTGTGGGACGTTTTTCGGATGTATATATGTCAATGTCACTATTCTTACTTCCAAAAAATAAGTATGCATTTCTTCCAGGTATTTTGCGATTTGGTATTGTAAGCGACTCGCAATAACCTTGACCACGTCCTTTTCTAAAAAAGATAATAACAATCATTAACGTCATAAATTGACAAAATACAAGAAGTTTTTCTTCAATCAACATTTAAAAAATGCAGTGAAATGTTATTTTTTCATTTTGCGTTGTAACACATTGTCCTACGGTGGTCTAGGTTTAAAGACACGCTTACGAATCACAGTGCCTCGCACCGCTTATGTTCCAAATTCCAATAAGGCAGATCCTACAGCTGTGAGTAAGTATGTCAGTTCGATTGCCAGAAGTAGTCTTTTCTCCTACTACGGAACTATGGTTTCCCTTAACATCTGTAGGATGACTGCCTCGATTTAAAAAAAAGAATCTTGGACGTAAAACTCCATTACCTAGATGTTACGCCTTTAAACGTTCTTTCAACCATCACTTTTCAAGGATGTGTTTGATTTGGTTAAAATGTAGCTACAATCATCGGCATACAAATGACATGGTCAAAGCAAACACTCGGAGGCTCTATACATGTACGTGTATATGTCTCCACTCAGACGCGAGCTTCAAGATTTACGAAACTGGCCATCATTGATATTTTCTTCATGTCTTCTGTGTTTATAAATGTCAAACTATCATTTCTATAACTACACATTTAACATCGATGACAGATCACAACATTTGATTCAACATTGAACTGCTATGTTTAGCATGCACAAGTTTAAGAACAGTGATTTGAGCGCGACTTGTGCGTCTACCTTTTTTCATCGGTTGATGTTTTATAAGTTGCCGACATGTCTGACCCGGAAGGATCTGATTTGTACCAGAGTCGAGTCTTGTTCCCATGACGATATCACGAAAACCGCTATACGGAGAGTCGTGATGTGTCATGGGGACAAGACGAGATTCTGACGCAAATTCCCTACATACATAAGATAAATACGCAAAACCACACATATGGAATATTATATTGCACATGTGCGATACGGACCTTTGTATCACATGGCAAGAAAATGTAATGTATTGCTATAGTAAGATTCAATGGGTATGTGATAAAACAATTATATTTTATGAAACAAACTGATTTCCCAAAGGAAGCTTAAAATTTCATGTCCATTGACATTGCCAATAAGATCTTGCATTGATGGTGGTCAGTAAATTGAAAAGTATACGTTGTAGAAGCAAAGTCAACACATTTCAGCAAAATGTGTTGGGTAAATTGTTGACCACGACAAAGAACACGTGTGTTAAAAAATAAAATTCATAACCTTGTAGTCGTTATTGCTGTATTTGTGCCGTGAAACCATCGAGCAGTGCCATCTGTCATATTTGTGAATTCACCAACAAACACATTAGAAGGATTTGGAACTGTTTGTCTGATGAAATGCCATAATTTTCCAGAAATCTGAAAATTTTATTAAATGTATTTTTAAAAACTATCTGGTTTAAACTGATTGATACCAGAAGGTCTAGAACTTCCGTCATTTAAATATTAACTGTTTTAATAGTTTCATTAAAAATACTTTTTTCTTATATGGGTCTAGTCGTAACGAGAAAAACCTTTGCGCATCCGTTTTCAGTTAAACTGTCTTGAAATGGCGTTTATAATGCTATCACTCCCATTCCCGTGCAAAACAAATAAAAAATCACGTGTTTTATTTAACTTACCTGTCCAAATGCAAATACCCGCCACCAATCATTGCCTCGATTCACGATTCAACACTCATCATCTTTTCCTATTGCGAGGGGAGTACGCGGTTTGAATTAGTATTAGCTAATTAGAACCTTAGGCTACATTTGAAACTTTATGGCAAACGTGATGACTTCAATTTTTCTATTGTCAACTTTCCTTTTTTTGCATGCGCAGCAATATACCTGCTTCTCCTGCTTATGGTGAATTTGTTTTCCAATCAATACGCTATGGTAGAGCTTGTTCCCACTACGGGGACTTTGTACAACGAAGTAGGCTGCTTGCAAATAAATTGTTGACTCAGGGATATTGCAAGCCTAGGCTTATCAAGGTCCTCAAAAAGTTTTATGGCCGTCATCACGGATTGTTGATAAGTTTGATATCTCTGTGTCCACAATTTCCCTGGATATATTTGACGTCTCATAGTTCCATGTTCCTTTCACACAATTTTGATTACACACGTGGCGGGTGTAGCTAGCTAAACAGGAGGTGCTTACCCTTCCGGAGTACCCGGACTCACTTTCCTGGTAGAAGTTCACGTGTCTAACCTAACTTGTCAGTTCCAAAGTTTTTACTTTGCTTCTGGATTGTGATTCGGACATGGATTAGTATGTTTATTTTTTATTATGAATATAGCTATTTAATAACTATGTCAAAGAGGGGCAATAAATACCTTTCAATGTATTGTCTCTCGAAAACTGAAAAACTACAGTGACTATAAAAAATCAACAATGTAAATGCCTAGTGCTTGCATGCCGATAGAATAGTTATTATTTATTTTACCCCGAGTCCGACCAGAATTCGAACCCCTACCTGTAAAAAATAGGTACTATCAAAGTCGGTGTGTTTATGACAGAAAATTGCACCTGATATCCATAGAAAATCAATTAAAGTTGAAAAAAGATTGCTGATTTTACTTACACAATGTACTTGTATCTAGTCATAATATTAAATCTGTTTGTGCATCCGTGATTAGCATAGAATATTTTTACACAGAGTAAAACGTTGGCGCCATGGGGACTTTAGATGAAAGACAGGCAAAAAGTGCACCCTGTTGCGCATAAGACGTAAAATAAGTCACCAAGGACATAACTTCCGGTGTAAACATTACCATTTTCGCCATGTAAAATTCCCATAGCTCTAACATTTTTCTTTCTGTAGAAATCACAGGTACTTGGGGACAGGAATTTATTTATTATATTTAAGGTATATTTGTTCAATAGTTGAACAAACTATTGAGACCTTTTTTTGTTTACTACGTAAATATTTTGCCATTTGTTTCACTAAGAATGTTTTACCACACCCAGCCTGGCCAGAAATGACAACATTGTGTCCCTGTTTAACAAGGTCAAATGCAATTTCTTGATCTTCGTCTAACATCTTCACTTAACGTGTAATAAATTTGACAGCACAATTAAATTTTCCCGTACTTTTCAGCGTAAATGGGATCTTTCGTACTTGTTCGTATTGTGATACACATTTGGAACATCTCTACGTGTAAACGGTTTCCGATAGGCGGCGTTAATTTCCCAACTTCCGTTGATCGAAGTTAGACATGGTGGAAAATAATGACATTGTTGTTGGATTGTGTGATTTATGATCGTTTATGTGGATATTGATATGACGAGATATGATTTATGTTTGGAGCTGAAATATGACGTTAGTATTAAAGGCAAGTCATTTTTGAAATAAAGTTCAGAGGGATTTCCCCGGACGGTACCTTCAGATTTCACCGAGAGGTACTCACCTTGTTTTTTTTATATACCAGTCGTAAGGGGATTTTTTTTAAAAACGAGTTTTATTGAATTCTCGCACATAATTCATATCCCGATAGATAAAATATACCTTAAATATAATAAATAATAAATAAATTCCTGTCCCCAAGTACCTGTGGTAGAAATACTTTATGACAATCACAAATGAGCATACAAATTTCCTGTAACGACTAGTTACAAGTAAGTAAAAGTACCAACCATTATAATTATCTAATGGATTTTCTATAGGTAAAAGGCGTAATTTACTGTTACAAACAAACTGACTTCGATAGTAGTATGATAGCGAAATAAATGTACACTTACACTGTCAATATTTGTATTTGGCTGCGCTAAAGGATCCTGTTTGGTGCCAAAGCATTTTGGAGGGGGATTCAGTGTCTTCTTGAAGGTCCGTCCATACATACCATTTCCGTTGACAATCAGTGATATCAAGACGTAAAGAATAAACATACATCCTCTGTAAACCTCCATTTAAAATCAACACGAAGCACATAAGTAATAAAAACAAGTAAATTTTCTAAAACACACATTAAAGGTAAATTATAATGACGTATGTGTTTTATGATGCGTACAAAATGATGACGTAATGTGCAGTCTTAACCATAAATTAAAATAAAAACAAGTAAATTTTCTAAAACATCACATTAAAGGTAAATTATGATAACAGATGTGATTTACGATGCGTACAAAATGATGACGAAATGTATAGTCTTAACGATAAATAAACTTTAATATCATAAAGCCAAAGATCATTTATTTTAACGTGCCTTTTCAAACGAGTTGTATCTTTGTACTGTGACAAGTTATTATTTTAGTTTCAATATATATAACACAAATTCGTGCCTAGTTATAAACTACATTGGTAGGGGTTTCCAAACTTGTGTGTATAGAAGCCCCTTAAGAAAAGAGTTGTCGATTCAGATCCAAACAGTCTGTTAGCGGTATTAAATCAAACTATGGATCATAGTGACCTACATTAAATCAATTCATTTACGCTGATCATTCTTCATTGAGCTCCAGTCTGCTCAGTTCACATATGGAAAAGTGAATTTTCTTTGCTGTTGCCATTTACTGGTTCACCCTATGTTAGTATAATGTAACTTGGGGGTAGAGGTACACTTGTCTGAGGCGTACTGACTCGTTAGGCTAGCAGCTTAGTGCGCGCTGGTACAAGGTAGGCCATTACATACACTTGCACTTCACATGCACACACGACTTTGTTCATAAATGAATCCAGAGAGTTTGATAAAATTGTTCTCGTCGCGAATAGCTGCAAATTTGCTGATGCGGCGTTAAGCAACATTCAACAACAACATCTTATTTAAGCAATAGATGCATGTGTACATGCTTTAAGCAATAGATGCATGTTTACAGGCTTTATGCAATAGATGCATGTGTACAGGCTTTATGCAATAGATGCATGTGTACAGGCTTTAAGCAATAGATGCATGTGTACAGACTTTAAGCAATAGATGCATGTGTACAGGCTTTAAGCAATAGATTCATGTGTACAGGCTTTATGCAATAGATGCATGTGTACAGGCTTTAAGCAATAGATGCATGTGTACAGGCTTTAAGCAATAGATTCATGTGTACAGGCTTTATGCAATAGATGCATGTGTACAGGCTTTAAGCAATAGATGCATGTGTACAGGCTTTAAGCAATAGATTCATGTGTACAGGCTTTAAGCAATAGATGCATGTGTACAGGCTTTAAGCAATAGATGCATGTGTACAGGCTTTAAGCAATAGATTCATGTGTACAGGCTTTAAGCAATAGATGCATGTGTACAGGCTTTAAGCAATAGATGCATGTGTACAGGCTTTAAGCAATAGATGCATGTGTACAGGCTTTAAGCAATAGATTCATGTGTACAGGCTTTATGCAATAGATGCATGTGTACAGGCTTTAAGCAATAGATGCATGTGTACAGGCTTTAAGCAATAGATTCATGTGTACAGGCTTTAAGCAATAGATGCATGTGTACAGGCTTTAAGCAATAGATGCATGTGTACAGGCTTTAAGCAATAGATTCATGTGTACAGGCTTTAAGCAATAGATGCATGTGTACAGGCTTTAAGCAATAGATGCATGTGTACAGGCTTTAAGCAATAGATGCATGTGTACAGGCTTTAAGCAATAGATGCATGTGTACAGGCTTTAAGCAATAGATTCATGTGTACAGGCTTTAAGCAATAGATGCATGTGTACAGGCTTTAAGCAATAGATGCATGTGTACAGGCTTTAAGCAATAGATGCATGTGTACAGGCTTTATGCAATAGATGCATTTGTACAGGCTTTATGCAATAGATGCATGTGTACAGGCTTTATGCAATAGATGCATGTGTACAGGTTTTAAGCAATAGATGCATGTGTACAGGCTTTATGCAATAGATGCATGTGTACAGGCTTTATGCAATAGATGCATGTGTACAGGCTTTATGCAATAGATGCATGTGTACAGGCTTTATGCAATAGATGCATGTGTACAGGCTTTAAGCAATAGATGCATGTGTACAGGCTTTATGCAATAGATGCATGTGTACAGGCTTTATGCAATAGATGCATGTGTACAGGCTTTATGCAATAGATGCATGTGTACAGGCTTTAAGCAATAGATGCATGTGTACAGGCTTAAGCAATAGATGCATGTGTACAGGCTTTATGCAATAGATGCATGTGTACAGGCTTTATGCAATAGATGCATGTGTACAGGCTAAGAGCCATATAAAAATGATGGTTCATATCCTGGCCCGAGGACGGTCCATAAACTTTGATAGTTATCTATACTTTTTATTTCTTTGAACCAAACCTAATAACATGCCCATTATCGGTGTAGGAAGTGTGTCAATAACATAATGGCTTACGTATCCATGCACGGCGTCCTTGATAAAATTTCTGAATATCTTTAAGACCACTGCGGTAGTTCAGTTAGTAGAGTGCTCGCTACGTACGTGGGTTCAAACCCCGCACGGGTCTGACCCAAGACTTGAAAGTTGGAAGTTACTGTTTTTTCGCCAAGCACTCGGCATTACGAAATGAAAGTCACGGTTCTTTCGGATGGGAACTTAAAATAAACAAGGTCCCTTGTCACGGTGGGCTTGGCACGATAAAGAACCCTGCTGTATAATGCAAACAGCGCAACACACAGGAAAAAATTCTGCATCTTCGCCTATAGATGACAACGTATCGATATAAGTGAAATATTCTTGACTGTTACGTTAAATATCATTACTCAACTCAACCACGAATATCTTTCGTGTTTAGAGCGGTTTTTTAAATTAAAATTTTGTTCACATCTTATTCAGAAGATGTCTTGCAACCGAAGATTATGTAAATGTTATTACACGATAACTCTTGTTTTCTTCGAGTCGGTAACCAACTTGAATACTCGATTGTCTATTGTTTACTAGTAAACAATAGAAAATCGAGATATTTGTGCTAGTAAACAATAGAAAATCGAGATATCCAAAACAGAATTTATTGAGTCCAATTCTCATAACAAAAGTTTTGCTTTTGAGATTGTAATTTGAACACGGATCGGTATGTTCGTGCTCCATGTATTAAACATGCTTAAGCGTAAAAATGTTGACTGGGATCTTTTTAGCCAAACATAATGCTAACCTACAACATAAAATTGTGGACATATATTAAATACTCTTAAACAATGCAAACTTATACGTACCTATTTTCATTTCTATAAGTGAAAGCATCCATTTTAGATGGACCGCCGTCATCAAGCATTGGGCGTACGTACATCTACGGCTTTTTGTAAAATTTTGAAAATTTCGTGTTCTTCGTAATATGTATTTTGGGTAATAAAAACCTGTTCATTATAAAATTGTTCAGCATCTAATGCTTGACTCAATATTTCGTCTGAATCGTAGTCAGACATCTTAAACAGTGTGTATGGAATTAAAAAACTCCGTGCGTTTGTTTTTCACCGCTTCGCGGTTCGGGATCACTAAACGCACGTGCCCAGGTGTTTCGAATTGATGAACCCCTCTGACTCGGTTAGTAACTATTACTTGTACACCTGTCTAAAATACATAAAGATTGAGCTGTCTGCTTGACCTTTCGTTAGAAATATTTACATACCAGGATCACGTTTATCATTCTGTAGACGCAATAAACACCTGTGTTCTCTAAACATTAATGAACTGGTCCATAATAAATATTTCAATTAAAGGCCAAGCTGACAGGTCATTGTTATTATAAACTGCACAAGTAGCAGTAGAGGACGTAACATTTAAAACCCTTTTACAAAATTTTAGGTGAACTTTTTCTAGCTGACAAAAATGACTAAATCCCCATATGTCATAATAGGTAGACTCATGTGATTAAAAGTATCCATTATATATCCAAGAAACACAAGGTATCCAAAGTTCTTAACAATGTCTATTTTTAAACCATTTTATAAAAAACAGTATTTGGTAAAATTCTAAGCGCCCTCTTTGAAAGATTACAATTTTAGTTTTATCTACATTAACCGACAACTGGTATTTTAGACAATACTCATGTAATCCATATAGTAACCGTTGTAATCCCTCTTTTGTTGGGCTAAAACATAAATGAACTGGTCCATAACAAATATTTAAATTGAAGGCCGAGCTGACAGGTCAGTGTTATTTGCCTTAAACTGGATATTTGTAGGCAGACAACTTACATTCTATACCTGTCCGCCTGAGCTTTCGGTATATCCATATTGAAGCCACCCATATTACATGGGTAGTACTACGATTTGCAATTTAACCGTGTTTAATCTTTACCTATTATGCGGGCGAAATAAACACGGTCGTTACTTATGTCATATACCACTTTTTGGTTAAATTCAAAAAGTTGTATATGGCACATTTATATAAATATGCCTGTTCATAATAAATATTTAAATTTAAGGTCAAGCGGATTGGTCAATGTTGTTTGTCTATATATTCACGCCTTTTCACGCTTTATTTGTGGTAAGCATCCCAATATTACAGTATACTGATATATAGGCAAACAACATTGACCTGTTCGTTTAACCTTCTTTTAAGAAATATGCATATAGGAGGGTCCATTCAATACATGGGAAGCGTTAGGATTCGCAGATAATACATTGTCCACGGTTAGTGTTTACAACAAACGAAATGGACATGCGTAGCCCCTATTAATTACTTTAAGTTACCTGCCGATAATGAATATTTAAATCAAAGGTCAAGCGGACAGGTCAATGTTGTTTGCCTATAAGTATATTGCTTTAAGGCCTCCAGCCCATGGCATTATAAGATATACAGTTACAAATGTATTATAATACATAATAAATGTTATGTTATAAATTCATCTGGTTAATTATTACAGTTTTCAATAACTTATTTTCTCCTTTTAAAGGCATAGAAAATAAACATGCTTACTTGTTGTAGTAGTTTGAAATTTTGTGTCGACATAATTATGACAAACGTATTAAAAGTTGGTTTTAAAAAAAATATTTTGGTAAAAGAAACTTCTTCCTGGGGTCACTGTATGTTTTACAAATAAGTAAAAATGATATTTATCTTCCACACAACCGGAATTACATATAACACAAACTCTGTCATTTCTATCAAGACCTCTGTGTCTACCCACTTCTATCATAAGGTCATGTGTACCACACCTAAAAAATTGACATTGCATGTCTAAATTTATTTATTTTAATTTGGTCGAGGTATACCTCCTTTTCATGTATATGTTTAAGGGTCATTTAAGTAGGAAAATTCAAGTGAAAACCATTTGGTTGAAAAGCGTGAAATAGGGGTATAATTATGAAATTACCTACGAAAGTGTTAAGATTTATAAATAAAAATAAAGTAGGAATTGACAATTTAAGAAATTTTAAAATATTTGTTGCATTTTTTAAAGAAAATTGTGCAAAAATACACGTGTTGGGGAAAATAGCTTACACCTTGTATAACGAATTAATTTTAAAAAATGAAACGATATTAAGATAGTCAACGTCATAGAGCAGTGCAAAGGGGGTAGAGTTTGTTAAAGAAATGCGAGGTTTTTGAAAACTCGACAATTTACGGTTGAGGTTTTTTATGTTTTGTTTTCCTTTTAAAAATGCGTGTACCGGGCGTGATAGGTAATATTCTAAGGCTACCAACGATCCAAGGGAAGATTATAAAAGCTAGGTTTGAATATTAGTCGAGTTGACACTCCCATATACTCAATACTTGAACCTAGAAATGTTTTTTCCTATGAAGTTTTTTTGCTGTTTTGTATTCTATAGGGTCCCTAGAGTAAAATTAGGTTAGTTGCCCTACAGGCAACATTGGGCAAATTGCATAATTTGCATATATCCAAGATGGCTGCCTGACGCCATATTGAAAATCAATCTTTCGTAAGAATAGTTCTGCAATACCTATGATATACCGTTTTGTATGTTTTCAGGGATGAGGAACATTTAGGACATTTTAAACATATATATTAACAATTTTGACCAGACAAGGGTAGAAGTAACAGGTTTTTTATTATTAGATGTAACTCAGCATATCACATTCAGTGCTGCGTTACTTAACCATACATCTTGATACATTTTGATTTAAAGGGCATAAATGCGGTTCCAACAATTCCTTTTAATAAGAAATTAAAACATGATCTAAGTGATTTCAGCTTTACTAAATCTATCGTAAAGGCTAGTTCCAATTGCTAAGGTTTCTTTTAAACCAAGTTTCCAACGAAGAAGTTTTCAAAGCCACATTATTGCTGTCATAGTTAATCCAGTCATATATATATATATATATATATATATATATATATATATACAACGAATGAAAACCAAACAATACATTGATACATTACGTCATATAATGAAGTATTTTGGTTTTGGTAATCTGCAGCAAAATCTATCATTGATAATGCGCAACCTTTCACAAATTAGTTGGCTGGAGTTGAACAGTAGAGGTCATCTTTTTGGTTTTATGATAGTTTTGATATTTTGATCTACTATTTCCACTCCAAATGGCCGCTATAAGACACACGCTATAACTACAGACTTCCATGTTCATTCATGTGGTATAAGTGAAAAGGTAGTGCACAGTCTAGATTTGGCTTACTTTTGGTGTCTCAACTTACCCAAGTTACCATTAAGCAACATCTAACATCTAGATCTGACAATGCTGTTTCACTTTTAAATTATACTGGACCACAGAAAATTAAATTCCTGCAATGTATACCATCAAAACTGTTTGTATCATGATTAACATACCCAACACATAACTTTATTGAAAGCTGGACATGTACAATGTGCTGGCAAACTTTCTCAGTGTCTGCTATAAACACATGCGTATCCTGTCAAAGATCTTGCATGTCGACACCATGGTGATTATTAGGATGTTGTCTTGGGTAACCAGTTTGGAGAACAAACTGCTATCAAATTTGAAAAATGAGCCTTTAAAGGCATGGCTCTTTAGTCTGATCCTTTAAGTGGGTAGATTGGTGCTTCTCTGATCGATTGAAATGAATATATTTTGAGAGTGATACGGACCATAACCCAATGAGTTCAATCCTTGGTGTTCCTTGAATATATATGACCAAAATTTATTGCTTATTCAAACTCCATCTAAATGAAAACAGGTCATAAGGCAATTGCTCGCAATATTGCTTCAAATGTGTCAATGTGGTGGATTCAGTTGTAATGGATGAGTAGATGGAATACGAGTACAATCAAGTCTACCTGATGAGTTTTTAAATGTCATCATTAGTTCTATAAAGGCAATACGTTTCAAAGCAAAGCTGTCAAGATGCAAAAACAAAGCCAGTTGTTAATCTTGGAAACATGTTTCTTTGGTTACCGTTGTTTGGACAGCAAGGACAGTTTGAGCTTAGTTTCTGCTTGTATTTGATATCGGTTCTGTTCCCTTTTGACAGTAGTTAAAAATGGCTGTCATTGGAAAGGCATGAAGTCAGCTATAGTCAATTCGTTTTTTGGGGTTAGTTCACCCAAAACTCACAAACAATCACCATGATTCAGTTTTTCTACCGCATCCCTTGATCATATGGCGATAACCTATCAGATTTCATTGCATCAATACAAAAAAGGTCATATTGGTACCCAGACACGTCAAAGAAAATCTTGTTTTTGTGACAAATACCACCTCATATCTTCCAAGGACCAGGACAGAGGAAACAACACAGCAATATGTATACGATCGTGGATTTGGCCATGATGAATCCGGCATAACTATGGTATCGTTCATGTCTGATTGACGACACAAATGTTTTTGTTTTCCTAGTGTATTGGGTGTATAAACATTAAAACAATGTGATGTACAGATGGAGTGATATAGGATAGAAGTTTTGAACATCAATGCAACAAACCATGTCTTGAACTGCCAGGCATGCATGCTTTAAGTGCCATGGTCTTGGTTTGAGATGTCTTGAACTGTCAGTCATGCATGCTGTAAGTGCCATGGTCTTGGTTCTAGATATCTAGAACTGCCAGGCATGCATGCTCAGTCATGGTCTTGGTTTCAAGATGTCTTGAACTGCCAGGCATGCATTTTATGTGTCATGGTCTTGGTTCCAGATGTCTTGAACTGCCAGGCATGCATTTTATGTGTCATGGTCTTGGTTCCAGATGTCTTGAACGACTAAGCGTGCATGCTCTTAGGGGCATGATCTTCGTTCGAGATATCTTGAGCTGCCAGGCAAGCATGTTCTTAGTGGTTGTGATACAGCATCCTAATTACAAACTCCTTTTCTCCTCATTTAGCTGATGTTCTGGTTAACAAAGATCACAAATAACTTGGTGGGATCTGAACCATTCTTTTTTCTGTATGGCCAGTCAGCAGGAAAGATTGTGACGTTTCCTCGGGATCTTCATAAAGAACATCGAAGCCTAATAGTTCTGATCTGTTTCAAACACCATTTACTGCTGTCTCATCTTTAGTTAATGTTGTGAAAGGGTACCACGGTCAAGATCCTCCTAAAGAGTATGAAATGATAACAGATTTCGGATTGAAATTCAAAGATCGATTCTCATTACATGTTATAGTGAAAGGATACCTGGTGCCACAAGAACTTTTTTGTCATGTTTTGTCAATGTAAGGCACAAAATCATAAGTGCAACACATAAGGACTAGTCGAGTAGGCATTTTATGAACCTAGAAATGTTCATTCCTATGAAGTTTTTTTGCTGTTTTGTTTTCCTTATGAGTCCTTGAACAAAACTAACTTAGTTGCCCTTCGGGCAAATTTGGGCAACTTGCACAATATACATAAATCCAAAATGGCCACCAAACGTCAAATTAAAATACATACTGCGATATAAAATATCTTCCAATAGGTTGTAATATATCCTTTTAGATGTTTTCAGGCATGAGAAACCCATTTCTGGTGTTAATTTTTACATACGGAATACTTAACTCACACGATAAGATATAAACATAAGATGACCGACGGACGCCATCTTGAAATATTAATTTTGTACAAAAACAAATTTATAATAGGTTGTCATACATCTTTGCAGGGGTATTTAGGCAGGGGCAACTCAATTCTGGCATTAGTTTTACATTAAATACCATCATGTCTATAATGACCGACCATATGTGTCAAATAACTATTCACCCTTGTGTAAAAATTTAAACACTCCCTTTCTCCAGAACAGTTACAAAATTATGTACAGGATTATTTTTTTAGGCAAGCATGTCCTTGTGTGTTGCACTTATGATTTTGCACCTTACATTGACATAACATGACAAAGGAGTTCTTGGGGCGCTGGGTATCCTCTCGCTATAACATGTAATGAGAATTGATCTTTGAATTTCAATCCGAAATCGGTTATCATCTCATACTGCTCATGAGGATCTTGACAGTCGGTACCCTTTCACAACATTAACTAAAGGTGCGACAACAGAAAATGGTGTTTGATACAAAGTTAAAACTATAAGGCTTTGGTGTTCTTTATGAAGAGTCTGAGAAAACGTCACAGTTTTCCCTGCTGGCTGGCAATACAGAACAACAAAGAATGGTTCAGATCCCATAAAGTTATTTGTGATCTTTGTTAACCAAGAACATCAGCTAAATGAGGAGAATAAGAGTTTGTAATTATGATGCTGTGTCACAACCACTAAGAACATGCATACATAACAGCTCAAGATATCTCAAAGTCCATGTCCCTAAGAGCATGCACGCCTGGTAGTTCAAGACATCTCGATTCAAGACCATCACACTTACAGTGTGCATGCCTGACAGTTCAAGACATCTCAAACCAAGACCATGACACTGAGAGCATGCATGCCTGGCAGTTCAAAACATCTCAAACCAAGACCGTGGCACTTACAGCATGCATACCTGGCAATTCAAGATATCTCGAACCAAGACCATGACACTGAGAGCATGCATGCCTGGCAGTTCAAGACACCTCAGACCAAGACCGTGGCACTTACGGCATGCATGCGCGGCAGTTAAAGACATCTCATATCAAGACCATAGTTAGTTGCATTGATGTTCAAAAATTTCTATCCTATTACTCCATCTGTACATCACATTGTTCTCATGCTTATACACCCAATACACTAGGGAAACAAAAACATCTGTGTCGTCAATCAGCACACAAATGATATCATGACCTCTTTGTGCAGTGTTCTGGAGAGCATACGATACCGTAGTTACGCCGGATTCATCATGGCCGAATCCACAATCGTATACGTATTGCTATGGTATTCCCTCTGTCCTGGTTTCTTAGAATATATGAGATGGTATTTGTCGAAAAACAAGATTTTCTTTGAAGTGTCTGGGTACCAATATGACCTTTTTTGGATTGATGCAATGAAACCTGATGGGTTATCGCCATGTGATCAAGAGATGTTGTAGTAAAACTGTGAATCATTGTGATTGTGAGTTTTTGGTGAACGAACTAGAGCTGACTTCATTCCTTTTTCAATGACAACTATTTTCAACCAATGTCAAAAAGGAACAGAACCGATTTCAAATGCAAGCAGAAGCTGTGCTCAAACTGCCTTTGCTGTCCAAACAACGATAACCAAAGAAACATGTTTCCAAGATCAGCAACTTGCTTTGTTTTTGCATCTTGACAGCGTCGCTTTAAGACGTATTGCTTTTATCATCTTTATAGAGCTAATAATGACTTGATTGTACTTGTATTCCATCTTCACATCCATTTCAACTGAATCCACCACATTGACACATTTGAGTCAATTTTGTAAACAATTGCCTTATGACCTGTTTTTATTTAGAGGGAGTTTGAATCGGCAATACATTTTGCTCATATATATCCAATAAACATCGACGATTGAACTCTTTGAGTTATGGTCTGTATCACACTCAGAATATATTCATTCGACATGCAATATCCTCGACAGGACACGCATGTGTTTATAGTAGACACTGAGAAAGTTTACCAGCATATTGTACATGTCCAGCATCCAATAAAATTATTTATTGGGTTTGTTGATCAGGATACAAATAGTTTTGGTGGTAGACAGTGCAAGGGTATTATTTTCTGCAGTCCAGTATAATTTATATGGGAAACAGCAGTTTCAGGTCTAGATGTCGAGATGTTGCTTAATGGTTACTTAGGTAAGTTGAGACACCAGAAGTAAGCCAAATCTTCACTGTGCACTACCTTTTTACTTATACCACATTGATGAACATGGAAGTCTGTATTTATAACGTGTGTCTCATAGCGGCCATTTGGAGTGGAAATAGTTAATTAAAATATCAAAACTATCATAAAAAAATGAGTTCTACTGTTCAACTCCAACTAAACAATTTGTGGAAGGTTGAGCATTATCATTGACAGATTTTGCTGCAGATTCCCGAAACCATAATACTTCATTACATGACGTAATGTATCAATGTTTATGTAAAAACCGAATCAATACACTGCTGCCAAAGATTATGTTTTTAATTTCTTATTAAAGGAATTATTCGAGTCTCATTTATGACCTTTTCATCAAAATGTATCAAGATGCATGGTTAAGTTACACAGCATTGAATGTGATATGCTGAGTTAATCTAATTATAATAAACCCTTGTCTGGTCAAAATTGTTAAATATACTTTCAAAATGTCCCAAATGTTAAAAAAAACAACGGAAATGAGTTCCTCATCCCTAAAAACATATAAAACGGCATATTACAAGCTATTGTAGAACAATTCTTACAAAAGATAGATTTTCAATATGGCGTCAGGCAGCCATCTTGGATATATGCAAATTATTCAATTTGCCCAATGTTGCCTCCAGGGCAACTAACCTATTTTTACTCTAGGGACCCTATAGAATACAAAACAGCAAAAAAACTTCATAAGAAAAAACATTTCTAGGTTCAAGTATTAAGCATATGGCAGTGTCAACTCGACTAGACATGCTTGCCTTAAAAACTAAATCCTGTACATATTTTTAACTGTTCTGGAGAAAGAGAGTGTTTAATTTTTTACACAAAAATGAGATTACCCATGGCTATCCTAGGGTGAATAGTTATTTGACACATATGGTCAGTCATTATAGACATGATGATATTTAATGTAAAACTAATGCCAGAATTGAATTGCCCATGCCTAAATACCCCCACAAAGATACATGTGTATATTACAGTCTATTAGAATTTTTTTTGTATAAAATCGATATTTCAAGATGACATCCGTCGATCATCTTGGATTTATAGCTTATTGTGCGAGTTAAGTGTTCCGTATGTAAAAATGAACACCAGAAATGGGTTTCTCATACCTGAAAACACGTAAAAAGATATATTACAAGCTATCGGAAGAAATTTTATATCGAAGTATGTACTTCAATTTCAAGTTTGGCAGCCATATTGGATTTATGTATATTGTGCAAGTTGCCCAAATGTGCCCAAAGGGCAACTAAGTTAGTTTTGTTCAAGGACCCATGAGGAAAACAAAACAGCAAAAAAACTTCATAGGAATGAACATTTCTAGGTTCGTAAAATGCCTACTCGACTATATTCCTTGATTATTGCTGAGGCATATTCGGCTTTATATAGTTCAACATTGTTGAAACCAAACAATACTTACCTCGATTTAAATAAAACAGTATTGTGTGACCGTGCACTTTTAGTGACTTGTTGTATTTTGGATTAGTAGTGGCCTTAGAATATAAATATCACGCCTGGTACACGCATTTTTAAAAGGAAAATAAATCGTAGATAACCTCCACCGTAAATTGTCGAGTTTTCAAACACATCGTATTTCTTTAACAAAATCTGACCCCTTTGCACTGCTCTATGACGTTGACTATCTTAATATCTTTTCATTTTTTAAAATCAATTCGTTATACAAGGTGTAAGCTATTTTCCCCAACACGTGTATTTTTGTACAATTTTTATAAAAACATGCAACAAATATTTTAAAATTTCTTAAATTATCAATTCCTTCTGTATTTTTATTTAAAAATCTCCACACTTGTGTAGGTAATTTCATAATTATACCCCTATTTCACGCTTTTCAACGAAATGGTTTTCACTTGAATTTTCCTACTAAGATGACCCTTAAAGTTGTTATATGTGGAAAGTTTTGGTTTACTTGACATATCACGATACCATGTTTGTAGGAAAATATCTTTCAGTCTAAGTACAAAAGCTTCCATAAAAATATCCCTATCCCCCACTCCCTGGTTAAACCATACTTCACCAAACCCGGTAGAACACAATATATTTTTAACTTTAGTAGCCCAATTTGTTTTGCCTTGATTATCTAAGTTATGTAACATATCATAACACTTTCTAACATATCTGTCAGTATTCATATCAACAATTTTCAACCAATACTTGACAAGTCTTTTAAAAGTAAAAATATAAACCGGTAATCTGCCACATTCTGCTAATGAGACAGAGTTAACAGCGTTTAGACCAACAGTTAAATAGCGCTTACATGCATAGATCTGGACTCTTTCTAATACATCATACATTTGATAGCCCCAGATCTCAGAACCATAGTATTATTGGGTATATCTTACTATCAAAAATTTTGAAAAAAGTATTATATGGTAGGTTGCCTAAGCTACTTGTACTTTTAACATACTTATTACTGACCTTTTGCCCTTCTGTGCTAATGGTTTTACCATATTGGCTACAGACAATTGCCTTGTAAAATTTAGACCAAGATATGTATAACAGTTTACATGTTGTATTTCTACTCCCCTATAAACAAATCTGTCACGTTTAGACAATCTTCCACCCTTTCCAAAAGTAACAATTTTGGTTTTGTCAAGATTAACATCTAGATAATATTCCTGACAATATTTTTCTAACATATGAAGTTGCTTTTGCAAGCCTATTATAGTATCTGAGACCATAACAATGTCATCAGCAAATAATAACATGAAAATTTCGGTAATATCGGGAAATAACTGAATACCTCTAATGCTGCTTTGACATATCATATAACTCGTTTATGTATAATGAAAAGAATAATGGACTTAAAACACAACCTTGTTTTAATCCTAAGGTAGCATGAAAATAATCTGTGTGCAAGTTACCGTTACGAACACAGCATTGCACTTGACTGTACATACCTAGTATAACTTTATAAATTACCAGTAATTCCTCTCTTCTTGAGGACACTAAACATGTTAAATCTATGATTGTGTCAAAGGCCCTTTTAAAATCTACGAAGGCTGCATACAGTTTCCCATTATTTTTACATAGGTACTTTTGTATAATAGAATGTAGTATAAAAACATTATCAATAGTTGAATATCCTTGTTTGAACCCGGCCTGAGCCTCTGTTATCTTATCGAACAAGTCCACCCAACACTGTAACCTTTTATGTATAATTATAGCAAAAATCTTACCAAAATACTGCCTATAGAAATTCCTCTATAATTTTGAGGATCTACATATGAACCTTTTATGTATTGGTACAATTATTGCACTTGACCATGCCTCTGGAAAAATACCTTGTGAAAAAATATAATTAAATAACTTTTCCATTGGTACCAGAAGTGTATTTATACCATAAATGAAAAATTCTAGTATAAGTTTGTCAGGACCTGGAGATTTACCTCTTTTAAGACTATTAACAGAGTCTATAATTTCCTTTCCAGTTATAGGACTATTGAATAGTTCATATTCAGTACTATCTACATCTACATCATCGGTAGTTAAATTTTCGTCTTCGGTGACATTAGGATACTCATAACTTAAAAGATTTTTAAAATAATAGAAAAAATCATCAGTTTTAACTGGATGAGATTCAATCTTGTGGTCTGACAGAGACCTAAAAACCTTCCAGAAATGTTTCGAATCTTTATGTGAACTATCCAAGCGTTTGACCGTACTTTTCATAAATTGCTGTTTCTTTTCATTGCACATCGCTTTATACCGTTTTCTATATTCCTTGAAACTTTTTAGGTCAGTGTCAGATCTAGATTGCCTATATAATCTTAACAACCTGTTCTTTTCTGATCTTGCATCTTTACAAGTTTTATCAAGCCATTTTGCATCTTTAACAATGTGATGCGATCTTTTGTTTTTTAAAAACATTTCGCCTGCTTGATATAACATGTTATTAAAACAGTCGACAATATGACTGATAGTACCCTTGTTATTTATATCTGTAACAATCTCATCAATACAGTCTGATATAACAGAACTTTGTAGAGAGTTACTAAACTCGTCATATTTATCTTGGTTCCACTTAAAGTATGTATCATCATTGGTGTTACTCTTTTCTGTTTTACTTGATCCAATACTTTTACACCTCAGGGTCATACTAAGTGATAGATGACAAGAGTCTGACAAATCATATATGACAAAATCACTAATAAAAGGGAAAAGATATCCACTGACTAGAAAATAATCTATAAGACTATTACCCTGTGGACCTATGTATGTAAAATTCCCTGTATCCTTATCAGACCCACATCTACCATTTCCTATATGGATATTGTAGTTCTTACAAAAATCTAACATAATTTTACCAAACTTATTTAAGACTTATCAACTGAACACCTAGGTGTCTGAAAGTTATTTGACAGTACATCTTTATAGTCTAAAAGTACATCAGGGACCTCATCACAAATAAAATCTTGTTCCTGTGCAACTCTAGAGTTGAGATCACCAGCTATAACTATGATAACTTTCTAAGTCTAATGCTAGCTGTAATAACTGTGATTCTAGTAAATTTACTCCACATTCAGTGTACTTTGAGTAAAATATATTGTCTTCCGGTGGTAGATAGGTACAACAGTATAAAATGTTTTTGCTAATCCCGTCAAAAATATGTTTATCTAGCGTTAAAAAAATAGCATTTTCAAACATACCTTTACCAACTTGCTTAATAAAGTTAGCATAACATTTTCGAACAAGGACTAAAACACCACCCATGCCTCTACCGTATTTTGAAGTTTTCTTAGCAAGGTTATAAAATACATCGAAATCATGAAAAAACCAGATTGTTTCATGATAGCTGAAATTTCACCTTCATCATACACCCATGTCTCAACAAGTCCGATAATATCATAAGAGCTTAACTTAATATAGCAGATTTTGCTTTTAGACCTTCAATGTTCCATTGCAGGATAGAAATATTGTCTAGACCAGACTCAGTTTTACAGTTTATATTGTTACTGGTTATATTACCAGTGTCACTATTTATATTATCTTTGTCTTTGTACAAGTCACTTACACTACAAAACTCACCACTGGTATTGTCACTATCAATATCATTATTTATGTTGTTTTCAGAACAAATGTCTTTATTAATATCAGTTAAAGTTACTTTTTTACAACATTGTTAATAGTTATAGCATTACCATGCTTAATGCCTGGACCTTGACCACATACCTAACTATTCTGTTCCGGTCTTTCCACTTGACTTTCGGAGATTTCCGTTGCTCGCGTGTCGATTCTTCTTGCTGTTCTGAACTCCTTTCTCTGTTGCTCCTCTCTCCCTCTAAGAAAATACCCTATTTGTCCCTGTCCATGTACCTCTTTAACAATTTGTCTTTGTCTCCAACTTAAGTCTTCTGACACTCTGATTCCCTTTTTACGAAGCTCCGATCTCCCTGTACTAGTGAGAATATCCATTTTATCCTCCCAGCTTAAAAATTTTACGAACACTGGACGTGGACCTTTACTGTCGTTTTCGTTTAACTGTCCAATCCTATGCGATTGAAAGTCTCAACTTGACCATAATTTACCCGGACATGCAATCTTGAGCACTTGTTCTGTTAATTTGTCTTTGCATTTACTATATGATTCATTTTTAGACTCTTCTAACCCAAAAATTCTTATATTGTTCTTTCTATTCTGTATTTCTAATTGATCTAATTCGCAGTCATAACTATGGAATGTTTCTTCTATATTAAGGTCATTTATGTAATTACTTATGCTTATCACATCTAACTGTTGGATGTTTTGCTCTTCCTTCAAAACTTTAATCTCAGTTTCTAATTGTCTAACACGTTCGTCACATTCCGACTGTTTATTTTCTAGCTTAATTAGTTGCGTTTTGATGCACCCTAGTTCAGTTTTCACACCTTGAATTTCATTTATCAGTTCGTCTCTAAGATTTTGTATTGTCGAGAGTATTTCTTTTTCGGGACCCGGGTTACTTTCGACGTCTGAAGATAACAAAATAGTCAGTTCATGTATATAGGTAACTGGGTAAATGTTGTCAATACTCGTGATAGTTCTAGTTCCTGACCCCATCGTTTGACACACAAACGTACGTACTACCTGTCTCACTGGTCGTAAACAGTCGGTGGACTGCATTAAATGCTTTATGGTCAACATTTACTGACACTGACTGAGTAAAGTCGATAAAAAAGACTGTTATTACCGCCAAACATATCACTAGTCTATACCGCATATCTTTGCAGTTGGAGTGGCTATTGTAGGTCATGACGGGGGATGTTTTGTACCTATTGGCTGTACAAATCCACCTATTCTTCTAGTATCAATGCATCTTTCTTACCACGATAGCAGCACGAATTTTTATTTTTTTTCACGCCATCTTAACCAAGGGCCGTAACTCTGTCATTGGATTTGAATACCTCAATAGAAAGCAATAAAATCTGAAATTTATTTAAGATTTCATAAATTCATATACTATAATTTTAAATACATATATATGCTAACTTGAAACAAATTATTATGAAACCAATTGATCAATACTCTTAGATTTAAATTTGCATGCATTCATAAAAATAAGGTAATCTTTATCCCTAGATATAAACACATCTGGCGGGTGAGGATCTATTACCCTTAGATTTAAACACATCTAGTGGAATATGCATCTATTCGCGGTGGCTTATACACGTATATTTGAAACTACTGCGAAGAAACAGTAGGATACAACATATTACATTTATCGTTTCTAATGTAATATTTTAGCTAAATCTTTTTTCTTTGATAATAGAGGGATTTTAAGTTATTCTAAACAATTATTCAAATCGAAATGAAGTTTGACCAGATTTTACAAACATTGGGAGAGTTTGGAGCTTACCAAAAACGGATCAGCGTCTTGTTATGTATACCTGCGATTAGTGTCGGTTCTTTTATGATGATATTAATTGTTGTCATGGAAACACCAAAACACAGGTATGTTCATTATAATTACTTTTTATCGGTATTACTTTTCTTTTTGCTTGCCGACCATCAATACAATGATTAGAAGACAAGAGAAAAAATAAAATATAAGTCGAACAATTTTTCATAATTTTAGAGGTGGTGTTTCAATCTAGCAAAATTCAAGCAATTGGAATATCCCATAGCAACAGTGGAGTGGCAAGCCCCGGCTGTACTCAGTCTTTGTCGACTTTCAGAAGGCGTTTTACAGTGTGGAGAGGGATGTCATTTGGAAACTGATGTACCATTACGGCTTTCCACCAAAGTTTGTCACCAACATCCAACAACTGTATGAAGATGCCACTTGTCAAGTCCTCCACGATGAAAAGCTGACAGAACCTTTCTGTACAAACCGGAGTCCGGCATGGATGCTGCTGTTGTCACCAACAATCTTTCTTATAGTAATTGACTGAATAATGCGCCATACCACAACAGGTTTGAAAACTGGAACACAGTGGATCTTTGCCAAGCAGCTGTAAGATCTTGACTTTGTAGATGACATAAGTCTTTTCTCCCCTAGAGACCAAGATGCCCAAGAAAAGTTAAGCCGTCTTGCAGAAGAAGCAATGAAGACTGACTTCCAACTCAACATTAGAAAGACTGAAGTCATGATGATAACCAAACAGAAGACCCAGTGCAGCTACACCAAGAGAACACCAAGGAAGCCGACAAGTTTGTTTACCTGGGCAGTGTCATCAGTAAATTTGGGGGTCCAGATAAACACATCAAGTGCCGCATCAACAAAGCCAGATTTACTTTAAACTCCCTTCGACCAAACTGTAGATCAACAGTCCTCTGAATAAAAATCAAGATCCGGATCTTCAATACTAACGTCAAGTCCATCCTACTATATGGTTCACAAACCTGGAGGGTAACCAAGACCAACACCAATAAACTCCAGACATTTATAAACAGATGTCTCAGGCACATCCTCAACATCAGATGACCTAAAGTTGTCTCAAATAAACACCTATGGGACAGAACAAGACACATTCCAATCGATTCTGAGATCAGGAAACGAATGTGGGGATGGATTGGACACACACCCTGCAAGCCTGCATCAAATGCCACCAGGCAGGCTCTTGACTGTAACCCTCAAGTGAAGAGGAAGAGAGACCGGCCTAAACAGACTTGGCACAGGAGTATAGACACAGAGGCACAAACAGCTGGAAAGACCTAAGCTGAACTGCAGAAGATAGCCCAGAACCATGTCAGATGGAGAGGTGTTGTTGCGGTCCTTTGTTCTAAGTAACAACAGTCAAGTAAATAACTATATTTTGTATTGTAGCAAGGTTACATAATGAACTTGTAACATACGTTTCAATATTTCTTTAAAACAAACACATGACGGCTTTTGATAAAAATTATAACTAAATTATTTCATTTATTTTCTTGATGGAAATTCAAGCTTAAGATATAAAGTTGCACGCAGTTGGTAACATATATCTAACATTAAAAATAAATAAAACATCAAAGCCGCATTTAAATATATTTGATATAAAGTATGGTGTATTTAAAATTATCATAGATATATTTGATCAACCATTTTCTTTTTATTTTGAAAGCGCATGTGACTGTTTAGATAGTGGGACAGGAGGGGCTTACTCTCCCGAAGCACCCGATCTAACTTCGCCGGTAAAAGTTTATATGTCTAACTTTTTTTTAACTTTCTATCTTAAGATTTTACAATGCTTTTGAAGCTGTGGTTTTGATATAGCTCAGTATGTTTGTGTTTGAACATTATCTTATCCATGAACAATTTTTACCTTTATTTTTATTTATTTATTTTATTTATTTTACTTTTTTTGTTTCAGGTGTAAACTCCCCGGTTTTGAAAACGATACATACGCTGTTCAAGGACTTTATCATCAAAATTTGATAAATGCAACAATTCCAGAAACTACAGATTCGACCGAAAAGTATGACCAATGCCATGTTTATTTATACAACGACAATAGCAATGACACGGAATATATTTACCGGAACCGAAGTCTTACGGAATGTACCGAGTGGGTATATGACCAAACGGTGTTTACCGAGACATTCACATCCCAGGTACATAAACTGGTTACCTGTCTTTTTCCAGTACATAACAGAGAGATATAAAATTATATCGATAAATATTCACCAGTTGATTTTGTACATAATTTTACCTGTCTAGTGCAAAACATTCATAATTGTATGATATTTCCTAACACATATACTTCTCAATTAATTATGGTGAATATACATCACAATTGATTCAAACATCAGATCACGGTTGAAAGAGATGTGCATGGCCAGATGCACACTACTTCTGGTGCGTATTTATTAGTGATGGCATCGATTAATCGTTCTCCTTTATATACCCCAAAATTACCTGACCGTTAACTCTACGCTAATATACAAACAAACAAATTAATAACACATACCTGATACATGTATATGCATTTAAACAGTGTTCAGTAGTTGTTTTTATTAATAACCCCTCTCTATATTTGATTTTACTTGTTGTACAACATGCCCACCCGGTCGCAAGGATGGGCGTATTTCAAACGATCTGCCGATGGAAAAATTGTAAAATGTCAGTTATGCGATATTGAATTAACCTTTTTATTACATCGTGTATGTTAAAAGATCTAAGGACTAGGCATCCCAATGTCATTTCGAACACACCAGAAAAAAATTAGTAAAATTGATAAAATTTTTAGTCCAAATAAATAAATAAATAAATAAATAAATAATGTTCTATGTTCATAAACTATGTTCATAAAGTCAAGCGTCTTGGTCAAGTAGTAAGTTTTCGTTCAATTTTTTTTTGAATGTCCGATCAATTGATTAATCGTTCAAACGTCAGGCCGATTGATCGCTTTTCACCTTCAACCGATTTTGCCATCACTAGTATTTATGAATCGTTTAACAATTTTAAAACTACAATATTTTAATTCGTATATTTATATTTATTAAGAGATTTCAAAGGTAACTAAAAACACATGCTCTCCACATACTCATCATGTATTTTCACTTGTAACCCCAGTTAATTTACTTAGATGTTTTTTAGTTTTATAGTTTTGTTATCTAAAGGCGAACCATATTATGAGGGTGGTCTCCTGATCACATTTCTTTGACATGTAGCTTATCCATGTTTGATGTCAATAAATATTTAAGTATTTTCTATTATGAATAATTTAGTCTTCTTTCAGGCAAACCTTGTATGTAAAGATGCGCTAAAGACATCACATGCAATGATGATATTTTATTTCGGAGTTCTGTCAGGAGATTTTGTATTTGGAGTAATAGCAGATAGGTATGGAATTTATAAATAAGAGAAAGACCGCCAATACACCTAAACTAACTTTTGTTCTCATGTTACAAGAAAAGTTCTCTTTAAATTAAATCTCTTTTTGACCTTTTGTGTATACAATAAAACTTTCATTAACACAACGGTTCGAAACTGGCAAAAACTCTGTATGAGAACATACTGCATCTCTTGTTGTTTATTAACTATATAATTCAATGTTCGATTTATCCCATCTTTAATAATTCGCCAACTAAAACCAATGAAGATGGAGAATCATTTAGCATCTACCAAAAACAAAAAGTAGTGTTGGAAAACTTGTAAACATTGTTAAACCATTCATCTTAATAATGGCAAAAGTCTGAATTAGTAAAATTATTCCTGTCAGTAAGGTACTTACACCCTATGTGCTTACGTTTCCACCGGTATCAATTGTTAAAACACAATTCTAACATACCTATAAATATATTAATATGATATTTTTTTCAGCAAGTTATCATAGATATACATGGTACACGATATACTGAGTTTCATCTTTCAGATTTTTTGGTTGCTTCTAAGAGCGAATTCCAAGTTTTTGCAAAGAGAGAGAGAGAGAGAGAGAGATTTAAATTTACATATTTACAACCTCACTTCCCTGGAAGTTTTAACTCAATTTGTATTTTTTATTTTGTTTTGGGATTGTGATTTGAACATGGATTGGTATTATACATTTATTGCCTTTGAGTGAGGGAGATATGAACATTTGTTCACAGCAACAAGTCAATTTAAAATGTGACTTGTTAAGGGTGAACAAATGTTCATATCTCCATCGAACAAAGGCAATAAATTGTTTATTATACCGAAAGATAACCATTGTAATAAGAAAGACAGAAAGAAAGAAAAAGATTTTAAAAGAGACAGCCTGAAGATATCATTCCTTCTCCGATTCATTGTTTTTTCTCCTATCGGAACTCATCGGAGGCAAACGCTAGAACGTCGGGACCGATTCTCCATCGATGACGTCATGGTGTTTTCCGAAGAGGTGGGATATGATGTTTTCAGAGGAATACACGATGTTTTCTTCACCTGATCACATGATCCAACGATCTAATCAAATTACAGATAGCATCGTATTTTTCTAATGAGGTATAATAATACATATTATACCAGTTTTAATTTTAGATGGTTGTCTCGGAATGTAATTCCTTATCAATAGTGCTTAGACCAATTTTTTTATGTTTTTTAGGTTTGGCAGAAAGAGGTCATTATATATAACCTTCATTGTCGTTATTGCTGCTTCCTTTGCTGTCCCTTGGGTTACCAATTACGTTGGATTCGTTATTTTACAGTTCATTATTGGTGGAACATCGCACGGAGCTATTGTTGTGTGCTGTGTTTTAGGTGATAACTCGTTTGTTGTGCCAAATGCAAAATTATGTACTTCTGCTACATTAGTATAGCTGTCAGAAGTCTTTATCTGTTCGGAGCAATGGTAGGCGTGGCAAATTAAGAACATCCAATTGAAGCCGCATTTTAAATATTAAGTTTTTCGTCTTGATAAAAATATGTAAAGGTTTTAATTTTTATTTTTAATTCTTATCTAGTACGTCAATTTGAAGCTCAAATTTGCACTTAGATCGCCCTTTGAATTAATGGTATATTCAGTGTAATCGAACATCTCCGGTAGGAATGTCTGTCTTGCGTCTAGAGAGGTTGTATAAGCGCTTTAGGAAATGTATAGTTGTTTAATTTTTCTTATAATATTGCTTATAATATAAAAAGTATATTCTACATCTGGAATCAACCAAATATGGATTCTCAAAAATTCTAAAGAATTACTTGAACATCTTGCTTCTAATACTTTGTCGCATGTAAAAGTATAAAAACATTTGATATTTCTACACTATACACCACTATCCCTCATCTAAATTGAAAGAACGTCTTAAAGAAATTATTCACTTGTCTTTCTTTTACAAAAACGGTAAGCCAAGATAAAAATATCTGGTGCTGAATAGGGATTCTGGTTATTTTGTCAAGCATCATACGGATTCCAAACAAAAATATACTAATGATACCATCAGCAAAATGTTGGAGTTTTTGATAGATTTCATATTTGTTTTGTTTGGTAATATAGTTTTTCAGCAAACAATCGGTATACCAATGGGTACAAACTATGCATTATTGCTTTCTGATTTGTTTCTTTATTCTTATGAAGCATAAGTTATGAAGAACCTTGTTAAATCTGGAGAGAAGACTCGCCAAATCATTCAACTCAACATACAGATATATCGATGACGTTCTGTCTCTTAACAATCCTAAATTTGGAGACTATGTAAATGTAATCTATCCTAGTGATCTTGAAATAAAAGACACGACTGATTACCGAAGTTCTGCTTCATATTTAGACTTATACCTGAATTATGACGCACGCGAAAGGCTTCATTTATATTGTTTGACAAACGTGATGACTTCAACTTTTCTATTGTCAACTTTCCTTTTTAATGCAGCAATATACCTGCTTCTCCTGCTTATGGTGTATTTGTTTCCCTATTAATACGCTATGGTAGAGTTTGTTCCCACTACATTGACACAGGGATATTGCAAGCTTAGGCTTATCAAGGCCCTCAAAAAGTTTTATGGCCATTATCACAGTATTGTTGATAAGTTTGATGTCTTTGTGTCCAAGATTGCCCTGGATATATTTGACGTCTCATAGTTCCATGTTGCTTTCACACAAGTTTGATTGCACACGTGGCGGGTGTAGCTAGCTAAACAAGAGGTGCTTACCCTTCCGGAGCACCCGGCATCACTTCCCTGATGGAAGTTCACGTGTCTAACCTAACTTGTCAGTTCCAAAGTTTTTACTTTGCTTCTGGATTGTGATTCGGACATGGATTAGTATATTTGTTTTTGATGATTAACATACAAGTCTGAAGACATGAATATATTATGTAATCAGAAATTTTATTAACTAATGTTCATTGAAATTGATACCAGACATGTGTACAACTCAAATCGATATTAAGGATATTGATAGGTATTTAAATAGTAATTGCGTCTGTTTTAAAATCAGTTTGAATTACTGTCCACTGAAATCTAGGATGACACGTGGATCTGTTTTAAAAAAGTCCATACTATATCTGCTAACTTACTATTTCAATATGCATTAGTGGTTTTTTTATTTTAAAAAAGGTATGGAACTGGTTGGTCCAACAAAGCGTGTATTGTTCGGTTTTACGTTGCAAGGATTTTTTGCTGTAGGATTAATTTACCTAGCAGGCATTGGTTACTTTGTGAAACAGTGGCAATACATAGACATAGCCGTGGCCATTCCATGTGTGTTTTACCTTGTTTACTGGTGGTAATTATTTTTATCATACTCATATTTTATCAATATCGGTGACGGAGCTGATAAATTGAAGGCTCCAAAAAAGTTGATTACATAGTTTAGAATTCCATTTCATCGAACAGAGGTTTGAATAAAGCAATATCAATTATCAGCTCTTTCACCTAAGGTCAATGTTGTTCTGGATATAACGCTTTTTCAGTATTCAATAATTGATAGACTTGATATTGACCAGCGTGAATCAAATTTTGTACAACATACAGCCTATGACGACATAACGAACAATTTCCATTCAAATTGGATGATACGTAATTATTGGTTTCAAAGTGCTTATCGATATGTAATTTTGTGATTATTTCATTTAGTTATTTTTAAATCCTTTTATGTGTATACATATTAGAATAAATCTGAACATTTGATAAAATATCACATCGCATTAACAAGTTAGACCTGTAAATTTAAAGGTTTAGTGTACCCATATATCAAACACAAACATACTAATCTATTTCCCAATCACGTCTAATATTCCGATTTTATCTACAATAGATGTTTGAGTTTTTGTATTTTTAACGTCGTTATTTCCAATTTCGAAAAAACGATATTTGTCAATTTTATAGGTACATTTAGAAGTGATAATTATTTATTTGATTTTAATTAAAGGTTAATTCCCGAATCACCAAGATGGCTGATAACTCAAGGCAGACTAAAGGAAGCAATAACAGTTATCGAAAAAGCAGCCAAAGTAAACAATGTAGTTTTACCAGAAAATTTAATAGATTCCAAAACTACAGAAAACCCACAAGAAGGACAAATATGGGATTTATTTACCAATAAAGTACTGTTTGTACGGACAATGATAATATTTTATAATTGGTGAATATTTAAATTTCATTGTTTAATTACCCAGATTTATGAAAAATTGGTTGTTTAATAAGTGGAACGGTTTGGTGAACCTCGAATGTTATTGTACCGACAACACTTGACATTTGCCGAAGTACCTGTCCCAAATACTGTAAATCACTTAATTTTCGCGAGCACTTTATTGTCGCGATATTCGCGATTCGGTAACAATTCGCGAAAATTAAGTGTCGTGAAATTAAAGTGATTTTTGATAAAGTTAAATCGAAGTTTTCTATGCATTTTACCAAAGAAACTGGACGCTAATACGGGTAATATATTATTTACATATCCTTTTATTTCATTCTATTTGTACTTACTTTATTGTTACATAAATCCACGTATCAATAAAATGTGTTGCGTTTACGCCCACCAGGACTTGGCGTTGACGGAGGGACATTTTATAGTTCAGTCTCAATTTCCAGGTTAGCTGCAACGCACACATTTTGGCTGTTTTCACTTTCCAAATTGTTTGGATCTGGAAGTCCTGGAATGGCGGGTTTTGGCAGCGATATGCCATCTTTTTTTATCAACCATGCATACATGTTGTTAGTTATTAATTGACAATACCAACTGTATTTTCACCTGAGTACTTATTAGATCACATGACTCGATAATCTCATGAAGGTGTATATAAGTACACATTGTATGAGTTTAATATAAACCGACCGTGACATAATATATAGCAAATAAATTTAATGAGGGGTTACGTTTGGGGAAATTGCGAAAATTTCATGTCTCGAAATAGGTTTTGTTATGGATTAGCGAAAAAAAGTGCTGCGAAATTAAAGTGATTCACAGTATTGCCATATGGATTTGTCCATTCTTGATTTATTTTGTTTGTATCAATTACTTGTATTGTGTTGTGTTCTTGATGGAGTTTACTGCTGCAAGCAGCTTTGAGATCTGAGATGTTGTCAGCTGCAAATCTCTCGCTTTGTTTTAATTTAATTCAGTTTTCAATCGCTGGCGGTGTTATATTACAGAATAATTTGTGTAGGTATATTATACAGATATTTTACATCATTCATTCATTTCAGGATGGTTGTGAGTTTAATGTATTACGGAGTTACAATGAATTCTGGAAATATCGGAGGAAACTTTTTCCTTAATTTCTTTTTGCTTGCAATTACGGAATTCCCGGTCTATGCAATTGCTATATTTTTGTTTGACAAAGTAGGACGAAAAGGCTCCACTGTGCATGTATGATAACAGGTGGTGCTGCATGTTTATCAACTATCTTTACAGTTCTATTCGATGGAGAATGTAAGTACGGGTACATGTATAGGGAAACAACATTGACCTGTCCGTTTGACCTTTTATTAGGAATATTCATGTAGGAGCGTCAACTCACTAAATGGGTAGTGTTAGGATTCACAGTTAATACATATACACATCGTCCATGAGTAGTGTTCACATCATATAGACGAAATATACACACGCGATCCCTATTCTTTAATTTACTCGTCCATAATAAATATTTAAATCAAAGGTCAAACGGACATGTCAATGTTGTTTGCCTATATCATCCGATGTATCAATTAAGTATTCAACATAAAGATATAGATGACGTTCTATCTGTCAATAAGCTTAACTTCGGAGATTATGTGAATGATATATAACCAATTGAGCTTGAAATAAAAGATACGTCTGTTTTATTAAGTTCTGTTTCATATTTAGTACTGTACCTAGATACCGAGGTAAGACACCAACGAAAGACTACATATGACGCTGTATGGCAAATTTGGTGAATGTCGATCGCTTCAAGTTTTCTATTGTCAACTTTCCTTTACTATGCAGTAATATACCTGCTTCTCCTGCTTATGGTGTATTTTTCCTTATTAATACGCTATGGTGGAGCTTGTTCCCACTATGGGGACTTTGTACAACGAAGCAGGTTTCTTGCAAATAAATTGACCAAGGGATATTGCAAGCCTAGGTTTATCAAGGCTCTCAAAAAGTTTTATGGCCATCACCATAGTGTAGTTGATAAGTTTGATGTCTCTGTGTCCAGGACTAGCCTGTATATATTTGACATCCCATAGTTCCATATTCCTTTCACATAATTGTGATTACACACAACCAGGGAAGTGAGGCCGGGTGCTCCGGAAGGGTAAGCACCTCCTGTTTAGCTAGCTACACCCGCCACGTATAATATGTAATTTAAACCCCTGAGCCGATATCTCTGCTGGTGGCTCTGCCCCGAGGATATCACAAACTCAGTAGGCAATAATTTCGTATTATTGTCAGAAATATACTATAATTGTCTAAATTTCCGCAAGTTAAAATTTGAAATTTCTCAAAAACTAAGGTATACTCCCTCATGCAAAGTATTTCCTTAGCTTAATTTGGTAAAATATATTTTAATCCTTTTGGGTAGCTTTTCAACATCAACATCTTCAAAATAGTTTTGGTTTCATAACTTTGGTCCAAACACTACTGATGAGGAATTGTATTCTGAAACGGCCGTCTAGTACTTTAAAATTAAAACTGGTATAATATATATGTTAAAATCGTTTATTGCTTAGATTACAAGACAATCTTTAAGATACATAAGATGTGTATAAATATACTCTCTTGATCGAGACATACAGTCAAACCTGTCTATAAAGGCCACCCAAGGGAACCAGTAAAAATGACCTCTATGGGCAGGTGGCCTTTATATACAGGTTCAAATAATACGAATAAAGGACAATTGAAATACAATTCTACTGGCCAGGCGGCCCTTACATAGAGGTGGCCTTTAAGGCAGGTTGGACTGTAGTTCAATCTTTATTATAGATGGCGGAATAGCTTATGTTGTTTTACAAAAAAGCGTAGCGTAACGAAACGAGGTTAAAGAGCCACTGTAATTGTATTTAAATAACAGTACATATGTTGTATATTGCAGCTCTCTATCCTGTAACCTTAACATTGGTTCTCATTGGAAAAACAGGAGCTTCTGCGGCATTTGGTATTATTTATTTGTTTTCCGCTGAGTTATTTCCAACAGTTGTACGTAATGCTGCGATGGGATCCAGTTCCTGTGCTGCCAGAATAGGCGGGATGTTGGCGCCTTATGTTGCAAAATCGGTAACTATTATACGAACATTAGTTCTCTCGTGTTTGTGGATTTAGTGATTTTTTGCTAACAATATTTCCTTTTCTTGTCTAAGATCCCGAGTTTTAAGGTGTTTTGGGGGTTTTCAACCTTTGTATAGCTGACTGGCTAAATATAAATGAATTAATTTGGTTGGACCTTATCATTTTTATATAAAAACCCAGCAAATTTATAAATATTTTAAAAGTACTAAAGTAAATTATGGATAAAAATTGAACATTTTTCGACTACGATTTCTTTTGAAACACCATCTAAACAAAATGAACCTTTCTAAACGAAATTTATTTAGTAGGTGAATTCTAAACTACTTTGTGATGGTAATGTAATGAAAATTTATGACAGTTAACAGGAACACAACATAAACCTCCATGAATGCATTATTAGCTGTTGTTCATGACATTCACAGTTGGTGCTAATTAATAAAATTCATGTACTTGTATATTTTAAGTCAGTGCTACGTTTTAATCGAGAAAATACCCCCCACCAGTTTTTTAGGCTAAAAGTGTCAACATATTAATACAAATACCTATGTAACTAATAAAGAATATATTTTAGGGATCCATCGTGGGTGGTAAATTTGGAAAAGCTTTACCATTAGTGATATTTGGTGCGTTGTCAATATCTGCTGGACTTCTGTGCCTTTTGCTGCCAGAAACATTAATCAAAAACTACCCGATACGCTAGAAGAATGTAGAACATTTGGAAGGTGTGTATTTATTAAATCTTACAATATTTTATTCAATATACGTGGCGAGTGTCGCCAGCAAAACTGTTTGTGCTTTCTATTCCGGAACACCCCGCCTCAACTCTGGTGAATGTTCACGTGTTGAACTTATTTTGGATTGTGATTTTATCATGGATCTGAATGTCTGTTTCTGTAACTTAGTAATGATTTTAGTTTAAATAAAAGAAGTCTGTCATATTGGGTAAAATAATACATGATTTTGATCAAAACCGTAAACACGTTGTTAGACCCGCCTTTTTTGTTTCACAATACGTTTGGATCGTTGTGCAGTTCAACACCATCAAAGATCGACCATCCGTCATTTAGACAGCAACTGTTTGGAAGAATATTAACAAAATTTGGATTTAATTCTAAATTTGACTATCTTATCCTATTCAATCGAAGAATATAAGGATGCGTAGGGTTATATACGTGTATAAAAATACGTCGTAAAAATATTTACCTATTAAAATTAAAGGTACCGAAATGTGTTTGTTGGACAGAACCAATTCGAATCCAATTACTTTTTTGTTTTGATTTTTTTTATGATAAACAAGACCAAATTGCCTTTTAACCGTAATTAATAGATTTTACAAATGACAAGATCTTGAATCTACTCCTAAAATGTTATTATTTGTTTCTTTCAGAACAAAGGAACATTCAAAAGATATATCAACGGAAATTGAAGACAATAATTTGCAACTTCAAATAGTTTAATATAAGTCTCAATATAAAAATCATAGTTTAAAATATGACAATAAAAACTTTAAATACAAAATGATAAAAATGTTTCCGCCCGTTCTTGTTTTTCAAATAAATTCTTGTCAGCTTGGAATAAAAATACGATTGATTCTTCAGCTTCATTTTGGACATACATTCAGTTATAACTCCTATAAAAGGCTACATTTATAGCTATTTGACATACATGGTGATTTTATTTTTTCTATTGTCGTTTTTCTTTTCTATGCAGCAATAACACGAAACCTTGTTTTATTGCATTACATGTCGTTTTTATTACATAACAAGGTGTTATTACATAACACGAAGAAAATAATTACACTACAAAGTGGGTATTACATTACTTGGTATTTATTACATCATAACACGGCGTAACATTTCTTCTCCTGGTAATGTGTTTCACGATATAATACTACTTTTTTCCAACTACGGGGACTTAATACAGCGAAGCAACCTGCTTACAGGTGAACTGTTGATGCAAGGACATTGACAGGCTAGTTTCTACAATCGGCACAATATTGTAGTGGTATAGCGTCTCTGCTGGACTATTATGCCATTTGCTACCAGAAACATTAAATCAAAATTTCGTTATTCTCGATTTTAATTTCAAACGGAAAATACACTTTACCAAAAGGCCGAAGCAAATGGATGAAAGGCAGATGACAAATGTATACTGCTTTCGATTATTTGAAACACTGAGGGTGCCTGGAGTCAAATTAAGGTAGGAAGGTTCGTTCACTCATATCAAGACGGTTAGTAGTAGGGGGGCTTAATTCCTTGACGATGGGACTGAAAAGCTAGGACCTGCAGAAGTGAAAATTGAAACTAGGCGGCGATAGGCGCTTTGAGTGCGCGCTTTTGAAAACCAACAACAGAGACATTTGGAATGTAAATGGGTGTAATGACAAAATAGTCATGATCTAGTGTCGTGGATAAATGTAAAATCCATTACAAGATATTTCGTATCACGTTGTGTTTCCAAAATACGTATTTCAATGTTCAAAAGGTTGTAAATTAAATAAAAAACAGTCATAATAATACCTAATACAAAAGAGAATATTTAAAACACCATCATAACACACAAAAACAAGAAAAAGCTGACCATTTGTACACATTTATCATTTCGTATCCAACTCGATCTTCGTACCATGACATATGACCATTTCGTACCCAAATTTTCATTTTTCCCGCTGTAGTTTAATCAATAATAATACAATTTCGTACCATATGTAAATATATACGACATCATTTGTTAATCATTAAAATATTTTCAATAAAGAATTGTTCTCTTAAAAGGTTCTTTATCGAAAAGAAAGAAAATAGTTTAAAAAGTATTTTATATATAATTCGTTATTTTTTTCTTGATGTTGGATGCAACCTTTTAAATTTTTATTCAAACAAGCGTAAATAAAACATTTTGAAAATTCTGTATGAAAATAAAAAAGATTAAAGTATTTTTATATATAAATCTTTATATTTGTCTTAAAGTTAGATGCAATCTTAATATAAAACCAGTTTTATTCAAATACGCGTGAAAAGAAACATTTTGATATGTAAAATTTTCCCGTCATAAGATAGTATGTAGCCGGTTTGATTAAACTCCGATTGAAGAATTTTACACTTTAACGTAATTCGTAAAAAACAAACAAGTGTGAATTGTAAAAAACAGTTATCTGATAATAATTACCAATTACCATTTATACTCATGTGTCACCACTTGGTTTTCAGAGGACATGGAGATCTAAATCACAGCGCGTCTATCATTCCATATGCCTATTCAGAATGTCAGATTTACCGACTGAAATCTTTTATGATACAAACAACAGAAATTACCGAAATGATCTTTTTAAAAAATAACTATAAAATGTCCTTATAAAGGTGTGAAAATTTAGACATTCACTCACAGTCTTCTACAATGCCGGGTAAGAGTGCACCGGTTTTCGGAAGATAGTAAACCCAAACAACATGCACTTTAATTTGTGTGACTCCTGCAGCAGATGGCAACATAGAACTTGCGGGACTGGTAAGATCTGTTATTTTTTACACGCATTTAAGATAATTATTATTATTTTATTATTATTATTTATTGATTTTGAAATCATATTTTTATTCAAGCACGACTTTATAAGTATACAGAGTTTTAGAATTAACCAGTGTACATTATTGTCAACATTATATATGATGTTAAACATAATTTTCTTTAGTTAGTTTTTAAGTAATTTTCCATTCTTTCTTTGTCATCATTTCGTTCTATCTTTGTCACCATTTCGTTCTTTCTTTGGCATCATTTCTATCTTTCTTTATGTATGTTTATATAGGCATGATGTCGACTGTTGCACTGGTATTGCAGAGATTGCAACTTACTACCAATGCCAGAATCAATGATCGATCAGGAATCGGTATAGTTGAAAATGATTAAATGTTTTAAACATTTAGATCATGGGTTAAATAAAAGCTGTACGTTTTATTTTTAAATATTTTTGATATTTTTGATTCATATTTTAAAAAATTGAAATTTACTTTTACTCATTTATATTTTTATTTTTAAATTTATTTTTTATTCGATATTCATAAAAACATTTAATTTTACTTTTTTATTTTCAGTGCTACCAAGAACCTCCCAATAGATTCCGTCCAGTCGCCAGTAGCTACAAATATTTCTCCAGATGCTTCTCCTCTGGTTTTGCCAAGAAGATTAATAATTCCGCTTTCCTATGACTCAGAAAGGTATTGCATTGTGATAATAAATTATTATTATACTATTAGTTTAAATTTTTACCCTGTCAAAAGTTCATTGTTTTTTATTTTTAATTTATTGTTAATCCGTATGTAATGAAAATGCTTGGTCACATAAAATTTAACTTATTTAGTAAAATGTTTATCTTGAGCAAAAGTAATATTTTACACAAGACAATATCGTTTTGTTTGTTAATATTTGTTGATATTTAACACGGTATATGATTATGTTATTGTAGTGACTATGGTCCAAACAAAAGAACTGACGATACGTGCGAGGCTGAATATCTAGCGGATACCATAGTTGCCCAACCAAGTTCACCATCATTCAACATTCCAAGTAAACCATTTGAAGGCCCAGTTGCAGTTTTCGAATAGTAAATATCAGTTTAATATACAGTATTTATGCATATGAATATTAATAAACTTTAAATAAAATTATTAAACGAGTTGAATATGTTTTATACAACTAACATTATTTTTACACGTGTGTTATATGTTTTAATACATTACTTCATGTATGGAATATTGAGAGGAACATATAATAAAATATAAAAAAAATTTCTACATCAATACAAGATCCGCCTCCGCTAGAAGTAACTTCATCAATTGATCTGACGTTCCACGTAGAGGACCAATGCAAAGTAAAAATGAAACAAGAGAAAGTTGGCAGACAGCAACGGATATACCGACTGTTTATGTTGATTTATCTTCCTTTTCTCACATGTCATTGTCGTTAAAGTTTTGATGTGGTTGGTTTTGAAATGATGCTTAGCGTTGCATCAGTAATTATAGCTATTCAACATGAGTAAACAGTTCTTAAGTGTCTTTTTTCAATATATTTACACATATTTTCACAAATGTACCCTGACCGAATTAACATTTTAATTCAACATATTCAAGTTATTGTTGTAATTATTGTTATTATTGTCATTATTATTAGCGTCAAAGAACAAATGGAACAGTCGATTGGTGGTGTTCCGTACTATCGAAAACAAACAGATCTCCAGCTACAGTGATCCAAAAAGGACAACAACTTTCAGCCTGGTAGACACCAGCACAACCATGATCAATAATTTACTTGTATTTGTTATTCGAAACAATATTTAATAATTTATATTCATTTTAAGTGAAAGCTGCAGCAACAACAAATGTGTATAGACCTTTATCCGACATTTTGAAAGCGACAATTGTGAAATATGCAGGTCCTTCGGCTCCGTCCGGTAGCAGACCAAGCACACATAATTTGCAAAAAACTGTAAATAGAAAGCGTGAGAAATTCAGATCTGCAGAACCTCAGGATCTTGATTTTGAGGTAAAATTCGTTTCACTGTGGAATTTGATATTTATTATTATCATTATTATCATTATAAATAATAATTATAATAATAGTTTACTTTATTAACTTTATTGCACAAACTCAGATTGGTTATGGAAATATACAATAAGCATTACAAACAAACTAGTGAAGAAGTTAAACAACACATAATAAACACAAAATTACATTATATCTAAATTGGATATTTTGATACAAAATTTATGGTACGAATTGGATACACACTGTGATACAAAAAATAGCGTTACAAAACATAAAACAAATTGCTTGAGATATGGTAAAAATATGGTACGAAATTGTATTTGATATGGTACGAATTAGTCATTGTACGAAATGGTATTTGATATGGTACGAAATTGATTGTACGAAATGGTCATAGTACAAAATGACAGAAATTCACAAAATTGTGCTGTGGTTAAAGATTACGTTTTAAGGAACCCTTACCACCACAACTTTTTCAGCATACAGTGGTTCCTAAAACACAGTCCTATTTTATGTAGCATTTTACTCGATTGTGTTGGAAAAATATTAATATTCACTTGGTGACCTTATAAAAAAATTAAATAGTGTGCTTCTAGTGTCTTATATTGGGTACTTGCACCTTCCAAAGAGTACGTGCGTGGGTACGTTTTAAAAGTTATTATTAATTTTGTTGTAATTCTGAGCTACCTGGACAAAGAAATTATGCACTACCTGTACAGTATGATCCAAGCTACGTGCACCAACAACTTCCAAGGTGTAAAGAATAATCTTATTTCTGTGATAAGCGTCTACAGAAGCGTGGACACCTTTATAAGTGTATACTTTTATGCTGTACGTTGTCTTGAGGAGTGTTTGCTTAAATGCAAAATACAACAAATCGTAAAAGTAGTGAAATTTCCGCGATCAGTCCGGGTGTTTTGTTGATTTGTGCCGTGTTCAAGTATCGTTATTGTCTAATACATGCATGTATATATGATAACGATTTCTTGAAATGGTGTACAATTTTAATTGTTAAATAACTCCATAAAAGTTTGTTCAAGATACTGCAGTATATGCTTACAGTTGGTAAAAAAGTACTCGCCAACCGTTTCAGCCATGCTCATTTTCATTCGTTTCTAGTTTCAGAAAACAAATCTACTGACAATTGTACAGTTTAACTGAACATCCGTTGCCACACTGTGAATAAAACAATAGAGATAAAAAGAAACGTTAACAAAAAAAAAGTAAAACAAACTCTTTAGTGGCACTTTTGCGTGTATAAAATAATCATTAGTTTCATAATGCATTGGTAGAAAGCAGGGGAACAATAAAATCTGAAATTTATTTTAGATTTTATAAATTCATGTATTACAATATTTGCTAACTTGAAATAAATTATCTTATATAAGACACAAATCGACAATCTTACATTTTAAATCGTCTGCATGAATTTTCATAAAAATATGAAGACGTAGGGCTGGTAATCTTTATCCCTAGATATAAACACATCCGGCGGGTGAGGATCTATTACCCTTAGATTTAAACACATCTGGTGGAATATGCATCTATTCGCGGTGGCTTATACACGTATATTTAAGACCACTGCGAACAAACAGTAGGATACAACGTTAATACATTATATGTACAGTATTTTATCAAAATCTGTTTTTCTTTGATAATAGAGGGATTTTAAGTTATTCTTAACAAATATTTAAATAGAGATGAAGTTTGACCAGATTTTACAAACATTGGGGGAGTTTGGAGCTTACCAAAAACGAGTCAGCGTCTTGATATGTATACCTGCGATTAGTATCGGTTCTTTTATGATGATGTTAATTGTTGTCATGAAAACACCAGAACACAGGTATGTTCATTATAATTACTTTTTATCGGTATTACTTTCGTTTTCACTTGCCGAATATCACTACAATGATTAAGAGACATCAACTGAAGAAAATAATCTCGTTATCTACTCAATAAAGTGAAACGATTTTTCATAAATTTGGAGGTGGTGTTTCGTTCTAGCCAAAATCCAAGCATCCCAGAATGACCCATAGCAAGAGTTATACAAATAATTGACATAAGCATTTCTTGGAAGACAGCATTAATATCAAATGCATACTACATAAAGATGTTAATACGTCAGACAGCATTATGTATAGACCCACGCCTTCTTATGTTTTATTTGTTGTAAATCACCATTATACCTAAATATACTCGTGGTAAATTGTAATCAGATGATCTATATATTGTGTTACTGAATACATTTACAGTCAGCCAACACACACATTTTTATACAGATGTTGAAAAAGAAAAATGAACAAAAACTATTTGCACTTCATTTGATCACATAACTGAAACATATCCCTGGGAAATATGTTCATTTACCCTAAAGTTAAGAATCTTTGCATACTAATGCCAAATCTTGAATTTTTATATATAATAATCAGATAAAATTTACTTATTAGTAGCCAGTACATCTGTATTCGAAGAGTATATATTTAGATGCTTAAAATTAACAAATTGAATTGGGAATAATATTGCAATTGTACATCATCATTGAATTTCAAATTTGGTAGGAGGTAATGAAAACTCATTGCAAAACATTTTTCATGTTATTATTTGATTATGGTCGAATTATGTACTAAATTGAATTGTGTATACCGATTGTATTTTAGCAAGATTACATAATGCACATGTACTAATACTTTTAATATACCCTGGTGGCTTTGATAAAAATTATAACTAAATAATTTCATTTATTATGTTGATGAAAATTCAAGCTTAAGATATGAAGTTGCAAGCAGTAAGTAACAAATAGTTGACATTAAATAATTAAAACATTAAAAATGATACGTATGATGTATCCAAAATTATCATAGATATATTTTATGAACCGTGTTTTTGTATTCTCAATTTTGATAGCACACGGGCATGTTTAGCTAGTGGGACAAAAGGGCTTACTCTCCCGGAGCACCTGATCTAACTTCGCCCGTGAAAGTTTAACTTTTTAAAATTTTACTTTGCATTTGAAGCTGTGGTTTTGGATAGCTGAGTATTTATGTTTTTGAACATTATCTTATCCTGCACATTTTTACCTTTATTTATTTATTTTTTAATTTTACTTTTTGGTTTCAGGTGTAAAATCCCCGGTTTTGAAAACGATACCTACGCTGTTCAAGGACTTTATCATCAAAGTTTGATAAATGTAACGATTCCAGAAACTACATCGACTAAAAGTATGACAAATGCATGTTTATTTATACAACGACAATAGCAATGACACGGAATACATTTACCGGAAACGAAATCTTACTGAATGCAGCGAATGGGTATATGAGAAAACGGTGTTTACCGAGACCTTCACATCCCAGGTACATAAACTGGTTACTTGTCTTTTTCCAGTACATAACAGAGATATGACGTTATATTAATATAAAATGATATCTATAAATAATCCCTGGTATATTTGCATCAGTTGATTTTGTATATAATTTTACCTGTATTGTGCAAATCATTCATAAGTGTGTGATATTTCCCAACACATATACTTTTCAATCTGTTATGGTGAATATAATATAATATATACCTTATTGATTCACACATCAGATGGCGATTGAAAGAGATGTGCATGGCAAGATGTACACTATATCTGATAAATTTTTGAATCGTTTAAAATTCTTAAATTACAATATTAAGTAGAGATTTCAAAAGTTAATTGAAAAAAGCACATAGTACTGTTAATCATTATTTTTCGTTGGGCTAAAATTTCATGTTTTTTTTTAATTTAAAAAAAAATTGTTGGGAGAAGTAACTTCCGGTCGGCAAATTTCGAGCCCCTACCCCTTTTGACGGTATATGGTTTTATTATTATCACTAAAGTGCGTTTGGATCAATAAGTGGTGCCTTTCCGACCTGGTAAGTAAATATTTTCGTTGACATTAAATTTCGTGGTTTTACCTTGCCCACGAAAATAAAGAAATGTAATCCCCCGAATATTTATGATTCTACAGTATTTTTTTATTTTCACTTTTAACCCCAGTTAATTTACATAGATTTTGTAGTTTTATAGTTTTAATATCTAAAGGCGAACCATATATAAGAGAGCGATCTCCTAGTCACATTTTGTCAACATTTACCTTATCACTCTTTCATGTCAATAAATATTTAAGTATTCTCTGTTATGAATATTTAATTCTTCTTTCAGGCAAACCTTGTATGTAAAGATGCGCTAAAGACATCACATGCAATGATGATATTTCATTTTGGAGTTCTGTTGGGAGATTTTGTTTTTGGAGTAATAGCAGATAGGTTTGGATTTATAAGTTAGTCAGAGAACACAAGTACACTTAATCTAACTTTTGTTCTCATTCTAAAAGAAAAGTTCTCTTTAAGTTAAATCTCTTTTTGACCTTTTGTGTATACAATAAAAATTTCACTTCAACACAACGGTCCGAAACTGGCAAAATTTCTGTATGAGAAAATAGCTGCATCCCTTGTTGTTGATTAACTATATAATGGTATTGAAAAGCCTCAATGTTAGGTTGATCCATTCTTCGATAATTCGCCAACTAATAGACGCTAATGAAACCAATTAAAATGTCAAGTGGAAAAAGTATTAAGCATCTACCAAAAACAAAAAAATAGGGTTGGAAAACTTGTAAACATTGTTAAACCATTCATCTTAATAATGGCAAAAGTCTGAATTAGTAAAATATTCCTGTCAATAAGGTACTAACACCCTATGTGCTTATGTTTCGACCGGTATCAAATGCTAGAACACAATTCTAACATACGTATAAATATATTAATATGATATCTGTTTCAGTATGTTATCATAGATATACATAATACACAATATACTGATTTTCATCTTTCAGATTTTTTGGTTGCTTCTAAGAACGAATTGCAAGTTTTTGCAAAGAGAGAGAGAGAGAGAGAGAGAGAGAGAGAGAGAGAGAGAGAGAGAGAGAAAATAAACATATTTACAACCTCACTTCCATGGAAATTTTAACTTAATTTGTATTTTTACTTTGTCTTCGGATTTTGATTTGGACATGGATTTGTATTATACATTTATTGCCTTTGAGTGAGGGAAATATGAACATTTGTTCACCCGCAACAAGTCACATTTAAAATGTGACTTGTTAAGGGTGAACAAATGGTCATATCTACCTTGAACAAAAGCAATAAATTGTTTATTATACAGAATAAGAAAGACAGACAAAAAGAAAAAGATTTTAAAAGAGACAGCCTGAAGACATCATTCCCTCTCCGATTCATTGTTTTTTCTACTATCGGAACTCATCGGAGGCAAACGCTAGAACGTCGGGACCTATTCTCTATCGATGACGTCATATCATTTTGACGTCATGGTGTTTTCCGAAAAGGTGGGATATGATGTTTTCAGAAGGATACACGATGTTTTCTTCACCTGATCACATGATCCAACGATCCAATCAAATTACAGATAGCATCGTATTTTTCTAATGAGGTATAATAATACATATTACACCAGTTTTAATTTTAAATGGTTGTCTCGGAATAGAATTCGTTATCAATAGTGCTTAGATCATTTTTCTATGTTTTTTTAGGTTTGGCAGAAAGAGGTCATTATGTATAGCCTTCATTATTGTTATTGCTGCTTCCCTTGCTGTCGCTTGGGTTACCAATTACGTTGGATTTGTTATTCTACAGTTTATTATTGGTGGAACATCACACGGAGCTATTGTTGTGTGTTGTGTTTTAGGTAACAATACGTTCGTTGTGCCCAATTCAAAATTATGTACTTCTGCCACATAAGTATAGATAGTATAGATGCCATGTCTTTATCTGTTTCGAGCAATGACAAGCGTGTAAAGCAAAGAACATCCAATACATCCAATTGAAGTCGCATTTTAAATAATTGTTTTTTCTCTCGATAAAAATATGCAAGGTAGTTAAACTTTTGTTTGAATTTTTTACAGTACATCAATTTAAAGTTTAAATTTGCACTTGAATCGTTCCATGGAATAATGTGGGAGGAATGTCTGCCTTGCGTCTAAAGCCCCATTTATACGACGAGAATTGAATACCTAAGTATTTTTACTCATATGTAAATTTACTCACATAAGCAAATTGTGTCGTATGAACAACTTTGCCTATACGCAAATTTTACTCATGTAAGTGAATTTGAATTTGCACCTAGTAGGGACCAAGTGCAAATTTGCTATAGTATGTGAGTATTTTATACTTGGGTATGCAAATTTTGCTACAGTGTCGTATGAACGCACAATAATATTTACTCACATAATTTTAAACACATGGACTTATCTCTATGGGTTAATGTTCATTAAGGTCCATGTGGTGCAGGAGTGAATATAGGTGTTTTTAATCTGCCTTGTACCAGAATATTGTTTGTTAATGTTGTCCACTGATATACAATGTCGCAGATTAACATTACATATCATTGTAATGACATTGAGCTAACCAACAGGTGTCAATTGTAAAGGAAACCCACTCACCACATATGGTGTTACAATCGGAGATCTAACTCATAGCGGTTAAAGAAGCCAACCACTATTAACCACCACTGCCCTCATTGATTTGTAATAATTATCAAATAAAGATCAAAAATTGAAATTGAAATAGATTAGTTTGACATAAGCACAAAAACTATTGACAGACTGTAACCAAAATTTGATGTTTTACTAGTTTTCAAAGAAAAAGTGCTTGAGTAACGACAGAATGTAAAGAAAATTTACTTTTACAAATTTGACAATGAATTGTCCATGAAAGGAGATGTCATGTCGAAGAACAAATATTACAAGCATCACCATCTTCACATCACTGAAATAATTTTCACCATCAAGTTTAATAAAAACATTCGACCGATCCCTAAAGAATTAAATTGCAGCTTCATATACAGGGACGAAGCTTAACTAATTTAAGTAAGGGGTCCATCTCAGTTAAAACAGAAGTTTTAATGTAATGAATAGCTAAAATGTGTAAACGTTTGGGGCCTTGACTGGGATTTATGAGACATAGGCTAATCTTAATATCTGATATATGTTATGAGGAACAACACAAGCTCTTTTTACAGAACAAGCAAACACGACATAAACATCAATCCTTTTTTGCAAAGATCACAACGGGCATTTCAAGCAACCAAAAGAGATCGAAGATCAAGTGTCGTTCTACCCTAACTTGACAGTACATAAATGTGTTCTGCACTTGTGTAGGATTTTGTTTGTTTGTATAAGGCTTGAGAAAACAAGTCTTTAAAGAATATGTCATATAACGTTTTTAATGTATTTTATAATTAAATTCCAAAACTGTTATATGACAGATACGCTGGATCACCAAGTAGAACTACTCGTTTGTCATTATAATGGCTCAGTATCAAAAGTGCTTAAATAGTAACACAAGACCAACTCCCTCCTTTAAGGGTCTTTAAGGAATCCTTAAAGATCCTTAAAGATGTCCTTAAAGATCCTTAAAGCCTCCTTAAAGACCCCTTTAAGGACCACCATCTTCTTTAAGGATCTTTAAGGCTTCCTTACAGATCCTTAATGGAACTGAAATTTTAAGGATCTTTAATGCGGCTTTAAGGATCTTTAAGGATCACCCTGACATACACATGTATTTAAATGATATAATGGTGTTTTTTCAACCACCCTGAATTGGCTAAGGATGCACCATTATTTATTTATTTATTTATTTATTGGTATATATTACACAAAAATAATTGGAGAAAAACGCGATTAAAAATAAATGTCCGGTGATAAAATTTCATGATTGTTTTCAAAGTAATTAATTAATTAATTAATTTCTTTATTTATTTATTTATTTATTTATTTATTTATTTTTATTTATAATCTATATTGCTCCGATTATTATGTACCAGCTCTAAATTGATTCAATGTACAACTTCTTATTTAATTATTATTTATTTATTTATTTATTTATTTATTTATTTATTTATTTATTTATTAAACTAAAAAAAGTGTAGTTTGACTATTTATCATTATGGATTTATGTCCATAGGTAATAAACATATCATGGTTCCTAATTGATGATCATCAACATTTCCCCGGTATCTCATCAACAACTTACCTAACTAATTGATAACAGAAGCAAATTCAAACTCATTTTAACCAGACGATAGTATATTCTACCTGAAAAATTTACCGTATGTTGTTAATCTCTTTAGTTACCTAGATGGATTTGAATTTTAATGGAATCTGATGATTAATCTACATGAGTAGTAATGTTAGGGATACTTTAGATACTTTTTACCAATTGTTATTTGTGTGTTAATAAATAAATAAATAAATAAATAAATAAATAAATATTTTTAAAAACTTTAATAAGTATATGAAATATGAGAGAGAGAGAGAGAGAGGGCAGAGCGAAGACTTGTACATCATCAGTTTTTAAACTACCATTATTTGATATTTCTTATTTCATGACCTTGAAATGTGCATTCATATAAATAAATAAAATAAATAAATAAATAAATAAATATTTTTAAAAACTTTAATAAGTATATGAAATATGAGAGAGAGAGAGAGAGAGAGGGCAGAGCGAAGACTTGTACATCCACAAGAAGAAAAGTCACCTTTAAGGATCCTTAAAGCCCCCTTAAAGACTCATTAAATGGGGCTTTAAGGATCTTTAAGGGGTCTTTAAGGACCTTAAATGTGTCTTTAATGTCTCTTTAAGGACATCCTTAAAGATCCTTAATGGAACTGAAATTTTAAGGATCTTTAAGGCGGCTTTAAGGATCTTTAAGGATTCGTTTAATAAACACAGAAAACAAATTTCTTTACATTTTTTTAAATTTTAAATTTATATAAATGTGATGTTAAATATAATTATTTAACTTATTATACTCTTACACTGTTTTTATTTTATTTTATTGTTTTAGTTAAAAAAAATTATTTTATTTTTTTATATTTTTATTTATTTATAAAATTTGTAAAAAATTTTTATTATTTAATCATTTTCTTTATCAATTTATACTAATTTTGGTTGTTTTGCAAGTAGTCCTGAAATCACAAATAAAGAAGAACACGTTATTTAACATTATTTATTACAAATTTACTTATCTAATTTCGCTAGCGGCGGGACTTGAACTCACTACCCTTAGTTCCCCAGATTACATCCTTTCCTGACTCTACATCCTTATCCATTAGGCCACGGAAGACATGAATATACATTGTATATTTTTAAACTATATCAGTACCCGGTAGCCTAAGGATCATGTGACTAGCTCTAAATCTTTCAGATTTAATAATAAAATATATAAATAAAATGTTTTACTACATTTTAAAAATATTTTATTATTATTATTATTATTATTATTATTATTATTATAGTTTGCTCTTTCATTCTTGAGAGGAATAATTTTTAGGTTAATTTAACTGACTTAAGATTTCTGATCAAAGGAAGACGGGCATATCAAATCTTTACCTGTAATACACTTATTTATCTGACTGGCAAACATCACTGTTATAAAGATCAATTATCGATCAGATATCCATTCCTATTTGTATAATCTTAATCATACTACTGCTTTTTTATTAAAATATTTCAATAATTCTTGAAATTAAAACAATAATTTTAAGTAAA